>OY856188.1:19248716-19298376 GCA_963693315.1 Diogma glabrata | reverse complement strand
TATAATATATATATATATATATATATATATATATTTATATATATATATATAAATATATATATATATATAAATATATATATATATATATATATATTTATATATATATATATATATATATATATATATATATATATATATATATATATATATATATATATATATATATATAAATATATATATATATATATATATATATATATATATATATATATATATATATATATATATATATATATATATATATATATATATATATATATATATATACATATATATATATATATATATATATATATATATATATATATATATATATATATATATATATATATATATATATATATATATATATATATATATATATATATATATATATATATATATATATATATATATATATATATATATATATATATGATTAAAAAAAATTTTTTCTTTGGTATATAGCCCTTTTTATTGTTTTAATTTTTTTATTATTTTAGCATTTTACGTTATAAAGCTTGTCTTTTTTATGAATAACTATTTCTTACTTGTGTTTGTCTTGTTTTTTCCAAAAAAAAAAAAAAAAAAAATAAGTCCGGTTTTAATAAAAATAAAATTATCATTTTTCTTCTCCTTTTAATTAATAATTCTTGTTTCAAAATATAAGTTCCGTGTCCTAATTGTGTTGTCTTATATTTATATTATTTTAAACTAGAAAATTTTATACTTAATTTTAATAGAAAAATTTTTTAAATTATTTTAAATTTTGACAAATCTTATAAATAGTGTTTAGTTTTTCGGTTTTAAGTTTTTTTTAAATTTATTGTGTTTTTGTAAATGTTTGACGATTTTAATTTTTTTAAAAAATGGAAAAGAAAAATGAAGTAAAAAATTTAATTTTTTTTGAAAAATTGAAATAATTGTTCTTGTATAATAATTTCTATACGTAATCTTCTTTTGAAAAATAATGTAATCGAAGTTTTGTGATTTTTTTTTTAGATTTTTGAAAATGTTGGGAACTCCAACGAAACGTAAAATGCTAAAATAATAAAAAAATTAAAACAATAAAAAGGGCTATATACCAAAGAAAAAATTTTTTTTAATCAAATAAAATAACGCCCAAGAAATCCAACAACAACATATATATATATATATATATATATATATATATATATATATATATATATATATATATATATATGTATATATATATATATATATATATATATATATATATATATATATATATATATATATATATATATATATATATATATATATATATATATATATATATATATATATATATATATATATATATATATATATATATATATAAATATATACACCTATTTTCAAGCGAAAGTACTGTTGGTTTTTTATAAATAAAATGGTACTGGGTGATCCGATTTTAAATCGGTTTTAAATTTTAAATAGCTCAATATTGGTGGAGTATTTTGGTATATAATTTGTTTTTTTATCCTAACTAAATCATTAAAAAAATTTATTTAAAGTATGATAAAAGTTTTTCAATAGAAAAAATCAAAAAAAAATCAAAAAAAAATCAGAAAATAATAGAATTTTTAATTTTATTTCATAAATAATTGACTAAATTGTTTAACAATATTTGATTATTTGATTAATTCATTAAATTTAATTAATATTAGTATAATATAAAGTTAATATCTTACGTGACCGGCTTGTGCTGCAATAATTTCGCGCATTCCATTAGACTTTAAATTTAACAAATTGATGAAATATTGGCGCCAATCAACGCCTCTCATTATGTTGTGTGGTCTCACAATGGCATCCCAGACCTCATCATTACTATGAAACACTTGGTGTTCACTCCTAACTTTGCCTTTGATATCTGACCCGACACCCTCAACAGGATTTATCTCTGGCGAGAGACTGAAAATACAAATTTCTACATTAATTAAATATTTAAAATTACAAGATAAAATTAATTCACCTCGGTTGATCATCCCGTGTATCGTCTATATTTTCATTCATCCATTGTTTAACAGCATTTGAAGTGTGTACCGGATGATTATCGTCAAACAATGGATTAATGAAAATATAGGCGATACACGGGATTTTGTGTTTGATCACCCGAGGTGAATTAATTTTATCTTGTAATTTTAAATATTTAATTAATGTAGAAATTTGCACTTTCAGTCTCTCTCCAGAGATAAATCCTGTTGAGGATGTCGGGTCAGAGATCAAAGGCAAAGTTAGGAGTGAACACCAAGTATTTCATAGTAATGATGAGGTCTGGGATGCCATTGTGAGACCACACAACATGATGAGAGGCGTTGATTGGCGCCAATATTTCATCAATTGTTAAATTTAAAGTCTAATGGAATGCGCGAAATTATTGCAGCACAAGCCGGTCACATAAGATATTAACTTTATATTATATTAATATTAATTAAATTTAATGAATTAATCAAATAATCAAATATTGTCAAACAATTTAGTCAATTATTTATGAAATAAAATTAAAAATTCTATTATTTTCTGATTTTTTTTGATTTTTTTCTATTGAAAAACTTTTATCAAACTTTAAATTAATTTTTTTAATAATTTAGTTAGGATAAAAAAACAAATTGTATACCAAAATACTCCACCAATATTGAGCTATTTGAAATTGAAAACCGATTTAAAATCGGATTACCCAGTATCATTTTATTTACAAAAAACCAACAGTACTTTCGCTTGAAAATAGGTGTATATTAGACTGGTCGTTAAAAACTAAATTTTGCGAGACGCCCCCTAGAAAAATTCTTTGTGGTCAAAAAACCACAACGGCATTATTTTTTTTTTTTAAGTCAAAAGAACACGTGCCGCAAAATCATCGAAGTTTATTTTTTGATAAAATTGTTAATATCTCATAAAATATGCAGATGTCAAAAAAAATTATATAACCATTTTTGTAGGAAATTTAATTCTCTACAAAAAAGGTCCAAGTAATTTTTTTCCTAAAACCTATATTTCTGATGATATTTTGAAATAAAACTTGAAATTCTTCGAAACTCGTAAAACCAAATGATGAAAATTTCGACGAAAAAGTACTAATTTTGAATTTTTTTGTCACGATAATTTTTTTATACATTTCATTTTATAGCATAAGAAGAAAATTAGGACTTTTTCGTCATCTTTATTTTTTATGTTTTTTAAAAATTACGAAAACTTACAAGTTCATTTTCAAAATATCATGAGAACTATACGTTTTTGGGAAAAAATAACATGGACCTTTTTTGTAGAAAATTAAATTTCCTACAAAAATGGTTATGTGATTTTTTTTTACATCTGCATATTTTATGAGATATTTGAAAAAATCTACGAATTTTTCAAAAAATCAACTTCGACGATTTTGCGGCACGTGTTCTTTTGATTTAAAAAAAAAAAAATAATGCCGTTGTGGTTTTTTGACCAAAAAGAATTTTTCTAGGGGGCGTCTCGGAAAATTTAGTTTTTAACGACCAGTCATATATATATATATATATATATATATATATATATATATATATAATTATATATATATATATATATATATATATATATATATATATATATATATATATATATATATATATATATATATATATATATATATATATATATATATATATATATATATATATATATATATAGATATATATATAAATATATATATATATATATATATATATATATATATATATATATATATATATATATATATATATATATATATATATATATATATATATATATATATATATATATATACATATCTCAAAAATTGTTCGAACGATATTTATTCGATTTATAAGTAAAAAAAAAATTTTTTGTAGAGCGAACTTTTTTTTTCCTCTCTCTCCCTCTCGAGTTAGACTTTCTCAAAGTTTTCGCATTTTCAAGGAGTTTTGGGTATATGTGTAACGTTTTTCATCATATTTTCGGAACGGTTTGACCGATTTTAATTTTCTCAACGGTTTCTTAAAGAAAAAAGAATATAGAAAATAATGAGACTAATAAGTTTTAATAATTCATGATTTTCAAATTTTGGTGATTTTTTGAATCTGTACTTCCTCTTTCCTTGATAACAAAAAAAGTAATTTTTTTAAATTTTTTAAATTAACGTTAAATCACTTGTATATAATCACACTTTAATCTGTGGAAAATTCAGAGTGGTACTAGAGCAAAAATTTTGAAATACAGCGTTTTGAAATCAACGATTCATATCCTTTCCCACTAAAATTGGCTTTAAACTTTTTTATTTCCATTTTTATCACCAGAAACAACAATAAAAGTATTTAAAAATAAAGGATACACGTTGGTAGTTTTGTGATATAATTACAATATTTTTATTTCAAACTATGTGTTTTAGTATGGCTATCATTACATGTTGAATATGGTTTACATATAATGTTGTGGAGTTCTCTATCATTCGGAATTACATGATGTACTTTTTGCGTTCCATAAAAAACATTTATATTATTAAAATGTGAACGCAACCCTTTTCCTTCATTCTTATGTTCTTCAATGGATGCATATTCAAAATATATACCATGGATGTTGTCCTTTGCCCAATTGAATAAATCGCAAGCATTGGCGAAACACGCTCTGTTTAACGTCCTCAAGGATTCCGCTCGTGTTAGTCTTTTAATAGTTCCACCAACTCCATCAGCTGGTCCTTTTCCATGAGCTGTAGCAAAAAAGACCCATTCTGCTTTTATATTGAAGTCCATGTTGCGTGAGCATATGTTAACGAAATTTTTTTATTTTTGAATTGTGCTGGTCATCCACCAGAAAAGTAAGTAAATTTTGTTGGCGCAGGGAAATCTCATTATTAGCTGTTCAAATTTCACTGGTAAATCAATTGCAACTAAGGAACTAACAGTGATTGCATCTCTATTTATACAAAAATCGAAATTAACATGGGCGCTATTTTTATGATGAATGCTAGATAACGGAATAATTTTAATAACGTTACCACGTGTTGCTTTTGTAAAATGGTTGCTAAGTTAATGACGATAATTAAAAAAGGTAAAATGAACAGGTGTTTTATTGCGGTGTGCTGTGAATATATATTGCTTTATTCCTATAAAGCACACAGGTGAGTCATTATGTTTTTATGTTCGATTTCATATGGAATGACCCTATATATATATATATATATATATATATATATATATATATATATATATATATATATATATATATATATATATATATATATATATATATATATATATATATATATATATATATATATATATATATATATATATATATATATATATGTTGGAGAATGAAATTTGAAAGAAAATTCAATTAGATCTGTAAAGAACATTATACTTATTTTATGTTATATTTATTTTATATTATACTTATGTTAATAACATTTTATTAATGTCTTTGCTAAAACTAAACAGTAGCTACATCTAGTGTTCAATTAATAATTGATAGTAGATCAAATTTGTAGTAGATTGAATTAATTAATTATATCAGTAGTAGCGTTAAGATTTTTTTTGTATAAAACTTTCTCTCTATAACCAACCTTCATATGGTAAACATCAACCAAAATATTTTGTGAATTTAATTGAAAAAAATAAAGTTTAAAAGGAAATAAGAAAATTATAAATTATTGATTGTGGAACCGGAGTATATAATATTTCTTATTTCATTATATGGGTACCTTCATTGTATCTTTTCTATTTGATACAATTATATGGTCCTTCGAGACGGATGTACCAAAGCCGCTATATATCAAGTATTTGGATTCAACAAATTTCATCTGGAAACCGCGTGGGATTTAGATCAACCTAACCAATACCTATCAACCTGGATTTTATCATAAAAAAAAACCGCAAGTATCAAAAGCTTTATACCTAACTAATTTTAATAACAAAATAAAATAAAATTTGGGAGAAAATATTTATCGTGTTATTTATTTATTATTATTATATTAACTAATTATAACAAGTGAAAGTTAAGTGATTATAAAGTGCTTAGGTATAAATAATTAGAATGCAGCTTGCAGCATTAAAGAAAAGACGCGCTACCATAAAAGGCAACGTGACCAAATTGCTGAACTACACGAAAACTATAAATGATAAAACATTGATAGATGATATAAAGGTTAGATTATCTCATATTGATAAACTCCGATCTGAGTTTACCAGTATTGAGGATCAGATATTAGAGCTGGATTCTAAGGAAGAATGCGATTTAGAATTTGAAGAAACATATTATGCTGTTGTGACAGGTCTTAGTCACGCTCTGAGATTGAAGGCCGAACCAAATGTTACCATAAATGAGAGCATTCTCAATACTAGCGTCAGTGGCAACCATACTGAGGTAAAGTTGCCAAAAATTGCCATACCAATATTTAGCGGTGACTATACCGAATGGCAATCGTTTTACGATTTGTTTTGTTCAACCATTCATGATAATCCGAAATTAACTGCGTCACAAAAATTGCAATATCTTAAAGGCTCAGTTACAGGTGAAGCAGCGGGATTATTAAAGCACTTCAATATTACCGATGCGAATTATATTGAAGCATTAAAAAAATTGAGGGAACGATATGACAGAAGAAAACATACAATATACACCTTTATCAGAAACTTCATTAGTCAACCAGTAGTTAGTACGCCAAATTGCATGAACGTCAGGAGATTGTTGGACACCTCTGATGAAATACTCCGTGGACTTAAAGCGATGGGAGAAGATGCAGAAACTAGAGACCATTGGTTGATTCATATCATGATTAGCAAGTTAGATGATGAGACCAATAGCTTATGGGCACAGGATTCTGCGGATAATAATCTGCCAACCATCAAGCAATTTTTTAATTTTTTGATTAAACGAATAGATGCACTGGAATCAATGAAAATTCCTCAAAGACGAGCGCTTACATCACCTTCTCAAAATCGCCCAAATATCAAAAGTCATACTATTACAACAAGCATAATACTGGCATGTACAATTTGTCCGGAACAGAACCACAGACTGTTCGAATGTAGCAAATTTAATGAAATGTCGGTAAGCCAAAGAAAGGCATTTTTAATGCAAGAGAGACGATGTTTTAATTGTTTAAACGACAACCACAACGTCTATCTTTGCAAATCAAGATTTCGATGCAGACAGTGTAATAAAAAACACCACACCTTACTCCACGAAATGTCAACGACACCGAGTGATCTACCAACAATCACAGCTAACCCAGAGAAACCATCAACCGATAGTTATCACATTTGTACCACCGCAACCAATAATATAGGCTTTTCATTACTTCCCACCGCCCTGGTCAATGTGCTTGATGCAAATAACCAGTACCAATTGTGTCGCATATTATTAGATTCTGGATCACAAGGGTCTTTTATTACTGAAAATTGTGTGCAAAAACTACAGCTTCGCAGAACTAGTGCTAAGCTGACTATATCAGGCATTGGAGCCACCACAAGCGGATATACAAGGGGAGCAGTATCACTAACCATAACACCGTGGAATAAACCAAAACCTGTTTTTCAGATCGAAACATTTGTTTTCCATAAACTAACGGCCAAGCGACCAACAATATCTGAATATGTAAACATAAAGGATTTCAAACAGTATGCATTGGCTGACCCTCACTTTCACGAAGAAGCAGATATAGATATCATAATAGGAGCAGATATATTCTTTGATATACTTTTGGATGGCAAGATAGTTACCCAAAATAACTTGATTCTGCAAAACACACAATTAGGATGGGTTGCAGCGGGAAAGATCAATGAAGAGCGGCCACAACAAGTTATAACAATTTCTGTTGACGATGCGTCGAATGAGTTAGAAAACCTTTTAAAAAGATTCTGGGAGGTGGAAGCTGTGGAGAACACACAACTACGTTTATCGCCAGAAGAAGAATTGTGTGAAAAGTGTTTCGAAAGTAGTAAAGCTGTTGATAATGACGGTCGATTCACAGTTAGTTTACCATTCAAGATTCCACCATCTAATTTAGGCAATTCTTATCCTCAAGCAGTACAACGTATGTACTCTATTGAACGAAGATTCGCAAAAGATCCTGAATTTGCAGCCCAGTATAAGGCCTTTATGCAGGAATATTTAGCCCTAGGACATATGCAGAAAATAACCACTAGTATTACTAGTATAAACGAACCGTTGTATTATTTACCACATCATGGTGTTATAAAAAGCACAAGTACAACCACAAAGTTAAGAGTCGTCTTTGACGGCTCAGCCAAATCGTCCTCGGGTAAATCATTAAATGATTGTTTGGCTGTCGGACCAATTATACAATCCAGCCTTTATGATATTATATCCCGTTTCAGAAAACATAAAGTAGTTCTAACTGGTGATATTGAAAAAATGTATCGCCAAGTTCGAATAACCGAAAGCGACACCAGGTTTCAAAGAATAATTTGGCGAGAAGAAGACAGTAAACCATTCAATACCTATGAATTGCTAACTGTTACTTATGGTACAGCAAGTGCCAGTTTTTTAGCCACTCGAGCAGTCTTTGAAACGACGAAACAGTATACTGAAGAGTTCCCAACAGCAGTCAACTGCATCAAAAACGACATGTACATCGATGATTTGATGACTGGAGCGGAAACAGTGGACGAAGTAATCAAGCTTAAAGGTGAAATAGATGCCATACTATCAAGCAGAGGCTTTCAACTTCGTAAATGGCTATCCAATAAGAGTGAGGTAAATCACAAGAATCACATTGGTAATAAAGATAATACGTTAGAAATAGATGATGCAACAAACAATTCTACCAAGTTATTAGGACTACACTGGGACCCCCTGAAAGATTGCTTTCAATTCAAAGTAAGCCTAAATGATCTACCAACAACCACTAAAAGGGGTATACTGTCTGAAGCTAGTCGTCTGTACGATCCATTAGGGTGGTTAGCTCCAGTAACAATCGCAATTAAAATATTTTTTCAAAAACTGTGGTCTGAAAAATTAGGATGGGACGATCCACTACCCTCAGATCTACTCAACGAGTGGCTAAAATTGAGAAACAACTTACCAAAGATTGACAATATTGAGTTGGCAAGATACCTTAATATCAACTCAGGAAGTCAAATAGAATTACATGGATTCTCAGATGCTTCTAAATATGCGTACTCTGCTGTTGTATATGGAAAGATAACCAACATAAATGGAGAAACCAAATCTAAATTGTTGTCCGCAAAAACCAAGGTGGCACCAATTAAACAATTATCCATTCCTCGTTTAGAACTGTGTGGTGCGTTACTTCTAAGCAAACTACTTCCGGCTGTCAAAAAGGCACTGCAAGCCGAAATAACTGGCATGGTGGCTTGGACTGATTCCACAATTGTATTGGATTGGCTTAATGCTCATCCTACCAAATGGAACACTTTTGTTGGTAATAGAACCGGAGATATACTTACAAATATGAGTAGATCACAATGGAGACATGTTGAATCTAGGGATAATCCAGCTGACTGTGCCTCAAGAGGACTTGAACCAGAAACCCTTCAACAATTTCAATTGTGGTGGAACGGTCCAAGCTGGCTACCAAACGCAGATGATTGGCCAAAAAACTTTGAAGGACAATCAAATACCACCCAAGAAATGCGAAACCATGCATTCTCTGCTCAAATTATCCATACAAGCATTATTGATAGCATGAGTACCAAAATATCCAGCTTTAACACATTAACTCGAGTGTTAGCGTACGTGCTTCGTTTTGTAGATATTAAACTAAAACGTGTTAAAAAGGAATCAGTATCATCGTATCTAAACGTAACAGAAATTCAACGAGCCCAACGTAAAATATTCCATCACATTCAATTAAAATACTTCGAAACCGAAATGAAATTGATTAGCTCTAAGAAAGAACTACCAGTATCAAGTAAATTGAAATATTATGAACCATTTCTTGATGAATCGGGCTTACTACGAGTTGGTGGAAGAATAACAAATGCATCAATAACTTACAACGTAAAACACCCAATAATACTCACGGCGCAAGATAACATAGCAGACTCAATCATTCGAGAACACCACCTACGTCATCTGCATGCTGGGCCAACGCTAATGATGGCCACGTTACGACACAAATATTGGATATTGGGTAGTAGAAATCTTATTCGAAAAGTGGTTCATAAATGTGTAAGATGTGCCAAATATAATACCAATAATACCAATCAAATCATGGGTCAACTTCCTACGTCAAGAGTTGAGTTGATCAAGCCGTTTTATAATGTGGGAGTTGACTATGCAGGGCCATTTCAAACGTATGTCAGAAGAGGAAGAGGGCAGAAACCACATAAAAGCTACGTATGTATTTTCGTTTGCCTTGCCACAAAGGCAATACACATCGAACTAGTGTCTGATCTCACTACAGATGCCTATTTAGCAGCTTTAAGAAGATTTACAGCCCGTAGAGGATTGTGCAAAGAAATACTAAGTGATAATGGCACAAATTTCGTTGGAGCACGTCATCACCTCTATCAATTTTATACCTTTCTGAAACAAAATGTTACTAATTTTTCAAACTTTCTTTTGGCAGACGAAATCACATTTAAATTTATTCCTCCCAGTGCACCACATTTTGGAGGTATCTGGGAATCTGCAGTAAGAAGCGTAAAATTTCATTTAAGAAGAGTTACTGATGGTCATATACTCACTACCGAAGAGATGACAACCCTTCTAGTTGAAATTGAGTCCATGCTCAACTCAAGACCAATTTGTCTACTATCAAATGATGATTTGGACTATCTTACACCAGCTCATTTTCTGATCGGTCAACATTCCATTCAATTACCTGGTGAAGATCTAACGGACATCAATATGTCAAAATTATCCAGATGGCAGATTGTACAAAAAATGAAGCAGCATATATGGAAAAGATGGTATTTAGAGTACTTAACCACCCTACAACACCAAAGCAAATGGCATAGAAAACAATCAAACGTTAAAATTGAAGATATTGTCCTGATAAAGGAAAACAACTTGCCACCATCAAAGTGGTTACTGGGCAAAGTGGTACAATTACATCCGGGAACAGATGGCAACGTTAGAGTTGTTACACTTAAAACACAGCACGGTAACATAAAACGACCAATAGTCAAACTTTGTCGATTGCCAATAACTTGAATCATTCGATTCAAAGGGGCCGGGATGTTGGAGAATGAAATTTGAAAGAAAATTCAATTAGATCTGTAAAGAACATTATACTTATTTTATGTTATATTTATTTTATATTATACTTATGTTAATAACATTTTATTAATGTCTTTGCTAAAACTAAACAGTAGCTACATCTAGTGTTCAATTAATAATTGATAGTAGATCAAATTTGTAGTAGATTGAATTAATTAATTATATCAGTAGTAGCGTTAAGATTTTTTTTGTATAAAACTTTCTCTCTATAACCAACCTTCATATGGTAAACATCAACCAAAATATTTTGTGAATTTAATTGAAAAAAATAAAGTTTAAAAGGAAATAAGAAAATTATAAATTATTGATTGTGGAACCGGAGTATATAATATTTCTTATTTCATTATATGGGTACCTTCATTGTATCTTTTCTATTTGATACAATTATATATATATATATATATATATATATATATATATATATATATATATATATATATATATATATATATATATATATATATATATACATATATATATATATATATTTATATATTTAACATTACACATGTATACAATTGCACTATAGCGTTATTTTTTTATTTCCTATGTCGCAGCTGATCAGGAAGAAATTTAATGTTTTATTTTTGTACTAGTTAGAAGTTAGATGTTTTATACTGGTTAGATGGACGAAAACGCAGTAACTAATGACGTAAGTTTCTTATTCTTTTTAGATGTATCAGCAGAATTTGATGATGTAGATGAAGTTGATAAAATTTTAGATCTAGTTTGCATTCCAATATCCCTCACTGTAGTATCATTAATATCATTTTGATTACTTTGAATGTTATTGTTTGCTGTTGGAGGTAGAGCTACAGTGTTGAGCATGCTGTTGTTGTTACCAAGCGCTCCACACAGATTCTTGAAATCAATTATATCGTGAATTATTACTGAATTTGCTGCTTCAGAAGGGATTATGTGCACCAAGCCGTTTTTAGAGTATGCCTTAAAGAAATCTTTCCCACCTTTTGCTGTCGCTTGGCATGGGCAAATATAGTTGAGTTCTTTCTTGTTAATGAGTCATTGCAAAAAATTTTGCTATTCAATTCGTGTCCAATGTTGTTTAGCCTCAATTCACCAAATATTTTATATTTTGAAAAGAAATTGGATTTATAAGACTTGGAAGCAAAACTTACAATTATTGGAGCGGCGGGATTTTGATTGGATGTTTTTGATGGATTAACTCGAAAAACTCTTTTTATGGATTCAGAAGAGTTAACAAATCCAACCACTTCACATATTGATTCAAAAGTTTTTCCTGCCGAGGACGTATCTGTTGCAGAAATTCCTGTTATAATCATGTCACATGACCGCTGATTGCGTTCTAAGACATCCAGACGAGTATTAAGTTGTTTCACTTGAATAGAAAGATGTTTCATCTCTTCGAATAATTTTGAGATCTCCTCAGTAATCTTGATTTTAAATGCATTGATTTGGGCTTCTAATTCAGATTTAGAACTATTCACTTGCGTCACTAAAACATTTGTTTTGTCGTTTATTGCGTTAATAATATCATTTAATTTTTCTGGTTTAATGACAGCCATTGTAAAAATTGTAGAAATCCACCATTAAATTGCAAATTCACAACCACAAAACTTTTTGTATTTTAGTTTTTATATTATAGGGCACTGTATAATACTAATTACGAAAATAATCACACTAGATGCACTATTGTTTCTAGATCAAATTAAACAACTTTAATAAAATAAATTAAATTTATATCTAGGATAATTAAGATTTATACTGCGAGAAAATTATAACTTTATTAATTTGACGCCATATTGAATTATCATTTCTGATATAAACATTTTGTCTATTAGGCAAATGACAATCAAGTCGAATAATTGTATGAGATTGAAAATTCAAATATGCGCCAAGCAGCTTCAGTCGAACCAACATACCGTCCATTCAAAAAATCTTGAATTTCGTTTCCCGCAATCGCATCATCATTATTCAGTGCATTCTCTCCATTCACTCTCATTCAACATTGGCGTATGATGTTTTTATAGCATTATCATTTGAATTCTATCCTTCGAAAATATTAGAGAAAAATGCATTTTCAGAAAGAGGATGTAAATTGACTTTGCCTTTATGGCAACACAAAGAAAACGCTTCATTATTATTTGAAGTAACTTCTCTTACAAAATGTTTAGCATAACAAAAACGACAACTCATATCCAAAGCACCACAAACATACGAATATAAGTTACCTGGAATCACATTCAAAGCACAATTGAACGAATCTCTCAAAATTACAAAGGAAATTTCTATTTCATCATTCACCACATTCAATTCTAAATCATCATTCATTTCACCATTAACACCATTCATTTCACCATTCATGACACCGTTCATGACACCATTCATGACACCATTCATATCATCAACATTCACTTTATCATTCACAACATTCATTCCTACATCAGCTTCAGCATTCATTCCATCATTATTACTATTCATTTCATCATTCATAAAATCAACATTAGCTTCATTGTGTAGAGCAGATGAAAAAAAAAACAAAAATCTCATTCCATCTACGTTTGTATCACACTTTTAACAGTCGTACATAATAACAAAGTAACAAAGTTTTGCGTTTTTGTGAAAAAAAAAAAATATGACTTGGGCAAGCCCGTTTCATATATGGGGGAGTTCGCTTAAATTCAAAAATAAATTTAATTCGTCTATATCTTTTTTATTTATGATACTATTTGTGTGAAAAATCTTTAAAATCTAAGCCACACTAATACCAGTTAGCAGTGAAAATTTGAAATGAATCCATCTGCGAATAAAAAAGCCTTAGGCTCCACAAAATTTTTCGTTAGCGTATTAATATATAAGAAGATAATAATTTTAATCTGTTTTCAGTTTTTAAAGAACAAAAGATTCTCCTTTTTTTTCCATCTATCTCTAAATAAGGCATTTCTTCTCCAATTGTTGTCAAATTCAAAAATTTCATTGATCCACTTCATTCGTGGACGTCCTCTTCTTCTTTGTTTATTTGGGACCCATTTTTCAACTTTTGTTGTCCATTTTCCTTTCTCTCTTATTTTATAATATCGATGATCTTTGTTTTCTTTCTTAGTTGAATATTTGTTATTTCATCCCATTTCTTGTTTAACAGACTCCTTTACATTTTTCTTTTAGTTGTTGCTAGTTTTTCTTTTTCGTCTTTTGTTAAACCGCAGCATTGTGATCCGTAAGTTAGGATAGGAAGTATACAAGAATCTGTGGTGGCTTGATTTAAACTGAAGACGCACCACACTTTTTAAACTTTATTTGTAAACCCTCATTTGTAAATTTATAAAAACGAGTTGTGCACACACATATATTTATTACACATTAAATGCATTTGTATAATTTGTAAGAATATGATATTAGAATAAAACACGGCACCATACCATTATGTATGTATTGTATGTAAAGTTAATTTATAAAACAAAATTGTTAATATAAAAACAGTTGTTCATAGATCGTCGTGGAGAACATATCTGAGAAAATAAAACAAATTAAAGTGCTCTCTTAATCGTAATATATTTTGTGTTAACGTTTTGAGTGCTGATCGTGTTAGTTCAGTTCCTTTGAGAATCAAGAGGTCCGGACACTGGTGACCCCGAAAGCATAAGTTTTGCAATTAACTTATCAGCAAAACCAATTTGCATAAAATCCGGCATTCTTTTGTTTCGTGAACGGCAGATCAACGACGCAGTCACAACTATAAGCTGAGCAAATTACTGATTGAAAGGCCGTGTTATTTGAAACCTGGTACGTAGAAAAACGTGCCAGGTAACAGGTAAAATTAATTTCATAAATAAAAGTATTATTTGTTAGTGTTTCTCACACGTTTTTTTTTTTCTTCAAACTTTTCTATATTCACATCACCGTTATGGTAACGGTTTGCTGATGATTGAAAAGAAACATTTTCTCTCAAATTAAAATTTGTGGATTGCTGTATAATTCAACCAACTTTATCAAACTTTTCCATATTCACAACAAACTGTGAAGACGCTCTCCGCTTCACCGTTATGGTAACGGTTTGCTGATGATTGTAAAGGAGCTCTTTCTCACCAAATAAAATTTGTGGATGTATGAGAAGATATTACTGTTACTGTTACTATTAGTCACGTCATCAATTTTATTGCAGTGCTGTATAATTCATCAACTCAACTCAACAATAAAATAAAGAATTTTGCTTTTAATTTTTCTGCATGATGGTATGGATGGTAACCGTTTAGTATTTGTGAGTAATTTATTTATTTAGATTAATATTAGGTATCTTGTTTTTATGACATATAAGTGTCAATTGTTTTTCACTGTGTTTTTATTTTGTTTATTGGTGTTAAAAAATTAAAATTCAAAATTGATGTCAATTATTATTTTAAGTATTATTTCCAAAATTTTGATAGAATTTTTTTTTTGTTTGTCTCAAACAAATTCTGTATATTAAATAAAATCAAATTAGATTATATATTGTCAATTAGAGACTTATATATATACATATATATATAAAACTTGTGATATATATATGTGTGTGCGCATAGCTCTTGATTTGGTGAATAATTTTTCTGGTTTTTTTTTGGTTTTTCGTAATTATTTGTAAAATAGATAAAAATAGATAAAATAAATTGTAACCATGGAGAATTCTGGTACAGAGGATAAAGTAGAAGTACGAAATACCTCTAGTAATGAAGTGTCCGTGATGTCTATCAAGCTACCACTCTTTTGGTTAAATTCACCAAGAACTTGGTTTATTCAAGCTGAATCGCAATTCACTCTCGCGCGCGTAACTGCAGACAGTGTTAAATACCACCACGTTTTAGCTGCATTATCACAGTCGGCAATAGATTCTATTTTAGACTTAATTCAAAACCCTCCGCGGTCGGATCTTTATGTTTCTCTGAAACAAAAATTAATTGAACGTCACTCCCTTAGTGAGGAACGACGTCTTGAAGAACTACTCTCCAACACAGAGTTGGGTGATAAAAAGCCATCTGAATTTTATAGACATTTGAACCAGCTAGCAGGTTCATCAGGTACTCTCGGTGAGGGTTTAATTAAAAAGTTATGGCTCAGAAGACTGCCACGAGTAGTAAATATTGCATTAATTGCACAGTCCAACAAAGACATTTCAGAACTTTTAGAATTAGCTGATAGAATTCACGAAGCTTCAAATTTGGGTCCACATGTAAATTCTATTAACACTCCTTCGACTCCTGCCATTACTGAAAACGAACGAGCTGGTCGAATGGAACGAGAAATTTTTGAATTGAAAGAAATGATTAAAAATCTTAAATCAGACATAATGTCACATCGTCGTCAGAATTTTAATCGTTCGCGAAGTCCACATTCTCGATCCTCTAGAGGTCACAGTAGTGATCGGAGAAATCGCAATACAGCTAAATATCCATTATGCTGGTATCATTTTAAGTACGGTATTAAAGCTCGGAAATGCGATTTGCCTTGCAATTTTAGTGTTAACGAACAACAAGAAGACCAGTCAAAAAACTAGCAAGCTCTGCTGCTACGGCAGCAGCTGCTGGTGATGGTTCGACCAATCGTCTTTTTGTCAAAGATTTAAAAAATAATTTAGTCTTTTTGGTCGATACAGGTGCCGATATCTCTGTGATTCCGCAAACTAAGTTTAAACACGTATCTAAAAGTGCAGATTTTCATTTATCCGCTACCAACGGTACAACAATAGATACATTCGGTACAAAATTATTAGAGATTGATTTGGGGTTGAGACGTAGCTTCATACATCCGTTTGTACTAGCATCTGTCAGCAAACCAATTCTAGGTGCAGATTTTCTTATTAAATTCGGTTTGTTGGTTGATCTGAAAGGAAAATATCTGATTGACAGCAAAACCAAACTGAATGTCAACACATTATCGATCGAGGATGACACTCTCTTACCAAAACACTTTTTAATTGAAAATGATTTTGATTTTCTTTTAAAAGAGTTTCCATCACTTGTTGAAAGCCCAAATTATAATCTTCCAGTGAAACATAGTGTAGCTCACTACATTCAAACAACTGGAGCACTTCCATATTGTAACCCGAGAAGATTAGATCCTGTTCGTCATAAAGCTGCCAAATTGGAGTTTAATCATATGGCACAACTAGGAATATGCCGTCCATCAAATTCTAGTGTATCTTCACCATTACACATGGTTTCAAAAAAGGAAAGCGGAGATTGGCGTCCGTGTGGCGACTACCGTAGGCTGAACGCGATCACAACACCGGATAGATACCCAATTCCACACATCCAAAATTTTTCTCTAGGTTTAAATGGTTGCCATATATTTTCGAAAATAGATTTGGTGCGAGCCTATCACCATATTCCAATTGCAAAAGAGGACATACACAAGACTGCTCTAACTACGCCTTTCGGTTTGTTTGAGTTTGTTCGCATGCCTTTTGGCCTAAGAAATGCGAGTCAAACTTTCCAGCGCTTTATGAATACCGTGGTTCAAGGTTTAGACTTTATCTTCGTGTATATAGACGACATCTTGGTAGCAAGTGAGAATACAGAACAGCACAAACAACATTTGAGATTACTTTTTAAAAGATTGTCTGAATTTGGAGTAAACATTAAAGCTTCTAAATGTATTTTTGGTGCTGAGAGTCTTGAGTTTCTTGGTCATACGATATCAAACAGAGGAATATCGCCATCTTCCAATCGAGTTGAAACTATTTGTAATTTTCCTTCACCGTCCTCGGTTCGACAATTGCAACAGTTCATTGGAATGATTAACTATTATAGCAGATTCGTCCGTAACATCGCAGAGCATCTTGCACCATTACATTCCCACTTAGCTTCCATGATTAAACTAAAGAACAAAACTCGCATTTTCTCATGGCCATTAGAATGTGAACATTCTTTTCAGAAAGCCAAAGATGCCTTAATTGCATCCACAATTTTGGTTCATCCCAAGGATAACGCAACTTTCAGCATTACAAGTGATGCATCGAGCTGGGCCGTTGGAGCAGTGTTAGAGCAGTTAAGTAGTGGCATCTGGGAACCAATCTCATTTTTTTCGAAAAAACTCTCACCTGCTGAATCAAAGTATTCTGCGTTTGACCGAGAGCTTCTCGGTGTGTTCCTTGCATTAAAACATTTTCGTTTCTTTATCGAAGGTAAACAGTTTGTGATCTACACAGACCACAAGCCACTTACACGAGCTGTTACATCTAAAACTGAACGAAGCCCGAGACAGGCTCGACATCTGGACTATATCGCCCAATTTACTAGCGACATCAGGCACATAGCTGGCAAAGAGAATGTTGTTGCGGATTATCTGTCACGAATTGGTTGTCCAGAAAAATTTGATCTTCAAATCGATAGTTGTGATCAAAAAGCAATGGTCGAGCTACAGAAGACAGATGATGAGCTTAAAATGCTTTTGAATAACGTAGGAAAGAAGAATTCTGCATCCAAACTTAAATTAGAATTTTTAAACATCTCAAACACGAGTGATGCCGTTTGGTGTGAAACGTCAACAGGACGTAATCGTCCATTTTTACCAAAACAATTGCGGAAATCAGTTTTTGACACTCTTCATTCATTAGCCCATCCTGGTATTCGTGCATCCCGAAAGCTCGTGTCATCTCGCTATTTCTGGCCTAGCTTAAACAAAGATGTCAACGATTGGGCAAGAGCTTGTTTACACTGCCAAAAAGCAAAGGTGACAAGGCATACCAGATCGGAACAGGGAACTTTCAATATACCACCGTCACGATTTGAGCATATACATATGGATTTGGTAGGTCCTCTACCTCAATCAAATGGATATTCCTACTTGCTCACAATTGTTGATAGGTTTACGAGATGGCTCGAAGCGTATCCAATTGCTGACATGACCGCATCCACTGTAGCAAAAACTTTTGTTTCACATTATGTTTCTCGATTTGGCATTCCACAGAATATAACTACGGATCAAGGCTCACAATTTGAGTCGAAACTATTCTCGGATCTGACTAAGCTGTTAGGATCCCATCGCATACGTACTACCGCCTACCATCCGCAGTCCAACGGTATGGTGGAAAGATTTCATCGAGATCTCAAGGCATCACTAATGGCTCGATGCAATACAATCAACTGGAGCGAGGAAATACCGTTTGTCTTGCTTGGTATTCGTACGTCAGTCAAAGAAGGTCTAAATTGTTCACCTGCTGAAATGGTATATGGACAGACGCTGATTGTTCCTGGAGAATTTTTTGTGCAAGATGAAAACCAAGTATCCGCTGATCCTAGCAATTTTGCTGATATCATAAGACAAAGGATGCGTAATATAAAATCTTACGAAACTCGTCAATCAGATCATGTTCCTTTCATACCAAAATCTCTTAATTCGTGCGATTTTGTCTTTATCAGAGTAGACAAGGTCAAGGTGGGATTGCAGCCTCCCTATGACGGTCCTTTCAAGGTAATTCGAAGACTACGTAAATATTTCATTGTGGACATTAAGGGAAAACACTCGTCTATTTCTATCGACAGATTAAAACCTGCTTATGGCATATTATGTGCAACCTCAACTAAAAATCAAGCACATTCGGGTTGTCGTGTAACCTTTCGAATAAAAAACTATCATTTACCAGTCATACAGTCTCTTTCTTTACGCTTCGCTGGAGGGGGAGTGATGTGGTGGCTTGATTTAAACTGAAGACGCACCACACTTTTTAAACTTTATTTGTAAACCCTCATTTGTAAATTTATAAAAACGAGTTGTGCACACACATATATTTATTACACATTAAATGCATTTGTATAATTTGTAAGAATATGATATTAGAATAAAACACGGCACCATACCATTATGTATGTATTATATGTAAAGTTAATTTATAAAACAAAATTGTTAATATAAAAACAGTTGTTCATAGATCGTCGTGGAGAACATATCTGAGAAAATAAAACAAAATAAAACAAATTAAAGTGCTCTCTTAATCGTAATATATTTTGTGTTAACGTTTTGAGTGCTGATCGTGTTAGTTCAGTTCCTTTGAGAATCAAGAGGTCCGGACAAATCCATTAGCCTTCGTTTGTAATATACTGGAAAATTTCCTTTAAAAAATCTTTTCAATGACCAAAAGGATTTCCATGCATTTGCTATTCTTGTGTCCATTTCCTATTCGTGATTATTGAATGATAACAAAACAACCGACCAAGATATTTGTATTCTTTAACTGTTTCGATATTATTCCCGTTTACAATGAAGTCTTTTCATCAGTATTTGTCAATATTTTAGTTTTTTCAACGTTAATTGCAAGTCCCGCTTTGTTTGATTCTTCTATTAGTTTCATCATCGATTCTTCAAGTTTTTTTTCGATTGTGAGATTATTACAACATCATCCCAAATCTTAGTTCGTGAATTAGCTCATGTCCAATTTTTAATCATTCCAATTAATATTGTTAAAGATTTTTTGGAATGTGCTATTAAATAAATTTGGAGAGATGCAACATCCCTGTTTGCTTCCACGGTTAATTTTAAATTCGCTTCCATCTTTCTCTTAACTTTAGGAAAATTGTTGAGTTTTCATATATCTGTTTAAGTTTACTGATATATATTTATCATTGATTTTTTCTTCTTTTAGAGCTTGCCAAAGAAACGCATGTTCGTAATTGATGAAGCAAAATTGGAACATCGTATTCCTGTCATTTTTCTAATATTTGTTGGATTGATATGTGATCGATTGTTAAATATCCTTTTCTGAATCCTGCTTGATTTACTGGTTGGTTACCTTCTAAAGTTGGTAACTTATGATTGAGTAAAACTTTTGTGAATAATTAATTCATTTGCGAGGTTTTCGTGATAGCTCAATCGTTTTTAATATCTGATTTATCGCCCTCCTTGAAAATTAAATTGATCGTTGATTTCAGCCATTGCAATGGTATTTTTTCGGTTTTTAGTATTTTATTAAAGATTCTTTGAATATCAGAGATTGTGCCATCATTTATTTTTAAGAGTTCAACTGAGATTTCATCATCGCCTATAGCTTTTCCATTCTTTAACATTGACAAGGCGATTTGAATTTCTTCTCCTGTAATCTCATCAACTGTTTGTGTTTCGTCAAAAATAGGCAGAAGTTCTTCTGTTTCATTATCCGATAATTGACTCGAATATAAATTCTTCATAAGTTTTTCAGTTTTGGAATCAAACTTGTTGACTCATTTATCCCGTTTTTGGTTTTTCTCCATGACCTGTTATTGTCGATCTCATGTTGTAATTTATGCAATTCATGTTGTCTTATGCCATTTTGAAACATTTTGTTGACGCGGTTTTCTTCGTTATTTTTTAAAATCATTTGCATATAATGGATGTTGTTGTTGTTGTAGCGACAGTTTTGGTGCTAATCCTCCGGCTTCATGTCCAGGTTCAGAAACTCTGCTACTGCCCTTGGGCGGTACCACAAATCTTCCTTCGTCAAGTTTGTTTCATTTTCAGGACAATTAAATAGGTGGTCTACATCGTGTGGCGTGCCCTCACATGCGGGACACTTGTCAATAATTTCAGAATCAATTCTACTCATGTAGTTGTTTCATATAATGGATCCATATATTTAATTCTTAAGAGTTTTTAAAACGTTCATCTATTAATTCTCTTGTTATCTTATTAATCATTTTTTCTTTGGGTTTCCTTATGCGAATAATATCAGTTGCAGATATTAAACGATTATCGTATTTTTCTTGTAAACTCAAAACGTTAATTTCTAAAATAACAAAACGTTAATTTCCACATGTAATTATAATTTTAGTTTTAAACCCGGTGATCTGCCACTATTCAATAGAGTAACTGCAACGCCAAAGTAATTTCGGAATGTTTGTTGTTACACATATTTTAAATTCGTTGATAAAAAAGCATTAGTTTGTTGCAAATCAATGTTCTAAATGTATCAAAGTAGCGGTTGCAGACAGACGTTATTTTTTGTTGCTGTTAATTTTTTTATTTACAATTTTTAGCAACTTTAATTATTTTATATCAAATTATTATTTTAAATTATTACAATTTTTTTATTTTTAGGAATCATATTCTACATATTAATAATTTTTGAAGTTATACGTTATATACGCTCGTTGTACACATTTTGATGGGGTGTTGGTCGAGAAACAGCGTCAGGCTTTTTTTTAATAATTGAATTAGAAATTTCGTCTTTATCACCATAGGGCATAAGGATCAAATTGTTTTTGACTAAGAAAACTAAGAAAATCGACGATTATCCGCAAAAATTTTGTACAGTGTGTGTGTATAATGGTCCAACTTGAGAGATAGGATAGTTTTTAATTGCGAATTAAATGTTAAATATGGATGGTTCATAAGCAAACTTTCAGATGGCGGCGTAAATTAATTAGTTTACTGTCAAACCTCCTTTTTCGATTTTTTTAATCATCCGTGTAGGGCCCATATAGACTATCAAATATGTTATTGAGCGATTATTTTGTTCCGGTGTTTCCCGCAATGGCGCTGAAAAAGGGGGAAAGGAGATTAAATTCCCAAAAAATTATATGGGATTTCATACAAAACACAACTTGAATAATTTTACAAATTATCAGTTGTAATTTCCCAAGGACGGTGATAATTCGAAATAATTTTTTGCCAAAAATTTCGAAAGCAAATATATTGATAAAAGCACGAGGCCGTAGGGCGAGGGCTTTTATCAATATCACTTGCTTGAGGAATTTTTCAAAAAATTATGAGAATTTATCAACGAACGAGGGGAGGGGAATTCGTTTAGAAAATTTTTTGCCAATTTTCATTTATTTATATATTTTTTTTACGAATTATACGTTGGCTAACTGTGGTATCAGTTAATTATTTCAAAATTAGATTGAAAATATTTTGCCTTAGTTTTATTTTAATTTAAACCAATCGAATTCTCTAAAATGTAATGACATCCTTCAATTTCACCAATAACATTTGAATTATACGAATAACAAATATTTATACGTCTGGCCTACTGGGATATTAAAAATTATCAGTCTAATTTTGAAATAATTAGAGGTGGTTCAGATCATAATTTGATCTCCACACAACCGAATATTCAAATTCCGAAACAATTTAAAGCGAATTCTCGTCATGTTTGGGATTACAAATCTGCAAATTGGCAAGGACTTTAAATTTTTTTAAATGGTTTCCTTGGAAACGCTATTGCCTTACCAATCAAGACCCAGACATAGCTGCATCAAATTTTTCTGAAACTATAATTGATGATATGCGCAGATTTATTCCTAATAAATTGATCATTCCGAAGACTGATCTATGATTTTCTAGTAAATGCAAAAAAATGTAAAAGTTAAAAAAGGCTTTCGAAAGTTCAATCAAAATAAAACTGATGAAAACCTTACACAGACCGTAAAGAGAGAAATTTATGTAGTTAATTAATGGATGAAGAGAAACATCTATTTAATAGGAAAAAAGCATCTAAATTCGCTGAACATCCGACTGGTCCGCGCCATTTCTATGTAGCCGCAAAAGATGTCCAAAGCAATTTTTGTAAATCTTCCCTGCCACATCTTGTTGATAGAGATGTACGTTGATCCAAAAATAAAAGCTAAATTGCTTGGGCATTATTTTTCTATAAATTCTATTTTAAAAGAACCTAATTTCCAGCCTAAATCTATTTCTAAAGGTTCTTATAAAATGAGGCGGATAACTTTTCGAAAAAACATTATGCGAAAAATACTTTTACAAATCAATACTAAAATGGCCCTAATTTTATACCTTGTAACGAAGTAGTCTGGTGATCAACGAAGCCGTTGTATAATTCCCTGATTTATAGATTCTCTACTTTCTCAGACGCATCAAATTTGCATTAGCGGAGACTTTCATAATCGTTTTCGTTTTTCCTTTAACCATATTTTCTTAAACTCAAACGGTAATTGCCATCTACAATAGTTTCCGTAAAACAAAGATTGTCCTAAAACAGTTGTGTATTATTTTCCAATGTAATTTCCTATATTCAATTTGTAATTGTTAATTGCTATAAAGTTAGCATAAAACAATTGTACAGTATCATTAATTCGTGGTTCGAAACTAGATCGCTCTAAAACTGTATGGATTGCAAAAAGTTTCATAATTTGCACCATAATTTTTTAGATTCAGTTCTTATATTAATTCGTAGTTCCGCTATTCCCATATAGATTTCCTACAATCGTTTTATAATCAATGTTTCTGTTTATAATTATTTCCCAAGTTTTAGTACAGATTAATAGTGAAGACACTTAGTGGGGAGAAATAACTAACGAAAGGAAAAAAAAATAATTCACCAACGATTGTTATTTTGTTTGCCTATAAATACGCCTAGCCTCGTATAGAGGCTCTCTTAGTCGGGAATTTGTTTCTCAATAATCGAATTGAAAATTTTGACATTTTTTGATGATGGATGGATGTCACGAATGTTAAAAAAATTAATTTTCAAGCACTTAATGCTACTAAAATACATGTGTTTTCTTTTTTCTGGGAGTGTTAAGTTCTTCAACCAGTGTAGTGATATTCCCATCATGGGTTTTTTGGTTGTTATTAATAAAAAAATATGCCTAAGTGTTAATAGTGATAAATAAGTAAGTCAAATTTATAGTATTAGGTCAATGTTAGAACAATTTAGTTAAAATTATTTCATGGAATTCGAGTAATGTAATCGAATCTTATTGCAAAAGAAACAAACAAAAAAAAATATAAGTTATCCTTTAGTTTGATTCCGTAACAACTATAAACAAATCCGCAAAGTAAAATTGAATCTTCAGATAACTATAAATTGTATAAAGTACGAACACAAAAAAAAATCTGTGGATGATTCCATTCATGTTTGTTTATTAAATGGCGGTCATACGTCGATGTTAACAAAAAAAAAATGAAAGGAAAATAGTTTTTTTTCGTACCGGAACACTGAAAAAAAAAGAAAATTTTTATTAAGTGTACTAACTGTATTTACGAAAATATGCAATAGTGTAATTATTAACATACAAAAAAAGGAAACTTTTTACTGTTATTTATTGTTTTTTTGCATGATTGTAATAAGAAAAAAATAAGGTGGATATGCATGTATATTTCAAATTATTGGTTGTCGTTTATGCCGAGTGACATATTCTGTTTGTTGTCCGTATTATCGGTCATCGTTGGCGATCTCAACATTCCAAATTGGCGATTTTAAAGTTACAAATTACAAATTTAATTTTCATTCAATCATTAAATTGTTAAATTACCAAGCTTTCGAGTGAGGGATGGTGTGGACTGTGATAAATATCCGTGCAACGAGTTGTGTAACATTGAACCACAGTCGATTGGTAAAGCAGTTAGGTGATTTTACGCGCATGGAATCTACCGGTATCTAGTCATTTTGCCGTACATTAAGTATATCGATCTTCAAAGCAACAACTTTCGTAATTTTACTTACCAACCGTCAATATCCATGTAACTTTCCGGATCAACAACTAACATATAACTAAACACTTTTGCTTCAACGGTTAACGAGTGCCGATAAGGTGATTCATCATAGTATCCCAGTTGATGGGTGCGGCAGTTGAATGTGATTTGTTGCCTGTATTGGAACTACCTGGGACCCTCGAGTTAATCAACTTCAGCTATTATTACCTGAATTTTGGGATCGTCTAAGTCGGCTGTAAGAGATGATCCGCTAATCATCTAGGGAGGGGAAGCGGGATCTGGATAATCTATAGGGTGAGTCATTTGGGATATATATACATATGTGAGGGTGTGTATGAATGTATGAATGGTTGCGTGAGTGCGTGTACATGTGCGGGTATGCACGGGATGTGTATGGGTGGTGTACTGTGAAACAGACTAGAATGATTATGAATTGTTTTTTTTTGAAATCGTTGATTAATTGCTAATAATTATTATTCAAAATTTAAACCAATTAGGGTAAAATCCATAATTCTGATGTAATTATAATTAAACAAAATCGATAATTAAACAAAAAAAAAAGATAAAAACAACGCAATATTAAAACACGCAGTGATAGGATGTGATATTATTATTATTTTGATATTTAAACTTTTATTTCATTCATTCATGGATCGTAATACGGAATAGTATCGAAAGCAACTATAATAAAAAGACTTGTTAGTGTTATGGACATTCTGAACACTGAACTTAACTTTTCGTTTATTTTTGGAAATTGATTTCATTTTTTTTAAAATCATATGAACAAAAAGAGGGCAATTGTAATGTATAGCGTAACAAGAGATAAACAAAGAATTATTCGTGAATTGGAGTGTTCTATCGAAAATGACATATAAATCTTCGATACCTTTAAGTTGAATTAAACTTGATGCCTAATTTTTTTTTTGGAACTCTTTTTATATTTAATCTACTAAACAAAAGAAAAAAAAACCATATTGTCTAACCAATTAACGTTTAATTATTTGATGTGATTCGGAAGGTATATAAACGAAAAGAAAAACATAAACCGGTGAAAAATTACTATCAATTTAAATAATAAAAGGAAAACTGTCAAATTCTTTTCTGTTACTAACCGTATACAACAGTTGCATTTAATATGGGTTTTGCGTTTGAGTTGATATTGTGTTGTTTCAATTTTCGAAATCTATGGCATTTTTTTTGTTAATGAATGGTAATGGATCATTTCTTGTGTGTCTATGTGTGTGTGTGTGTGAAAGGATGAAGTGCGTGAGCGTGTGAATGTGTTAGAGTCGTGGGGTTGGACGTTGTGATCGCGGTTCTTTCACCTAAAGGGGTCGCTAGAGTCTACTCATTTCACT
The DNA here is from genome assembly GCA_963693315.1 of Diogma glabrata. Taxonomy (NCBI): domain Eukaryota; kingdom Metazoa; phylum Arthropoda; class Insecta; order Diptera; family Cylindrotomidae; genus Diogma; species Diogma glabrata. Next base: position 19,271,464 of record OY856188.1, on the reverse strand, counting down.
TGTTTTATTTTTTTTTCTATCCGTTCATTTGGTCTCGAAATACGTGTACAACACTGTTATTTGTAATAGAGCAGCAGGAATCATTTCTCGATCCCATAGGCTGAAGCTGGCTTGGGACTAAATAAATCTCATCCAGGTGCGCGACCTGCTATGCCACTTCGTTGCTATGCCACGAAGAAGCTCTTCACTACAACCTCCAATTATACCTAAAACATTTGCTAGGGAGCTAGCACCAATCCTCCCTAAAATCTTCAATTTGTCATATAAGAAGGTGATTTTTCCTGAAATATGGAAAATGGCCAGTGTACAGCCAGTTTCAAAATATGGCGTGATGCTACGAAGAGTGATCCTAAAAATTACAGATCCATTTCAATTTTATCGGTAGTTGCTAAAATTTTTGAAAAATATGTAAATTTTAATTTAATGAGCTTCTTAGTCTTCCAAATTACTTAATGAGAGATAATACGGATTTCGAAAAGTAAGAGCGACGGGAAATTTATTGTCTTTTGTCACTCATATCTAGAACAGTCGCTTAAAAGGAGAAACATTCGGTGTTGACTTTTTTTTTAAAGCATTTGACAAAGTATGGCATAACAATCTTGTATGCAAATTGAGATCCTGTGGTTTAGACGAGCAGCTTATATCTTGAAGACAGAGCTTTATATCTGATCGAAAATTTCGGGTCAAAGTTGACGGTGTATCATCGAATACTTTTTCAGCTAATGCAGTAGTTTCTCAAGATTCCGCTGTGTCTCACGAAGCACCTAAATTATATACACCCTTAGCGCTTTGTGACTGTAGATCAAAATTGACAGATTCCCTTAACACTGATCTTAAAACAATTATGGATCGGGGTATTTTAATTTTGTGACTTTTTGATTGTTTTAGGAGTTAAAAGTACAGGAGCAGGAGCATCGCAGGACAAAATGACAGGAGCATTACAATATTTGATTATTTCTATTTCATCTACCATTATCTCTTACAACCATGCATTTCTATAACAATTTCAGATTCTTGTTCTGACCAGAGATTCTTATTATGACAGGCGGCAACGTCATTGTATTAAGTCGTGAAAAAGATTGAAAGCAAACTGAAATATGAGGAGGTACTTGTTCCCTCAAATGAGTTATCCAAAGCTGGGAACAGGAACAAAATAGACAAATATGAAGAAAGCGAGAGAGTTCCATGCAATCTAACGAGTTTCGAGGCAACTGTCCTGTGTTAACTCTTGATCGATCCTTTTATAACTCTTGATCCAATCGATCTTGAAAGGGTCTCTGAAGATCTTAACATGGTGCGTGACAGTACAGAGGCCGATAGCTATCACCTTAACAAACTAGATCTTGTGATCAAGAGAGACTAACACTTCCTCTACCGCAAAACATTAGTGCAATTTAGCACATTATACAGTGACATCGACATCATCTAGAGCCAAAGGATTAGCACCACACTCACCGCTACAACAACAACAAAAACGTTACATATCGTATAATAACATCAGGAATAAATATAATAGATCTTTAGGCCGCAGTGTCACTTGAACTTGCTAACCGATCAGCTCAGCTTCGAGACCTGTTTTATATAAAAAAAAATCAATAATCCTTAAAAAACGAGGAAAAATTATGTTGAAATTTTTTTTTAAATCTTAATATATTGTTGAGAAAGATCAAGAAAGCTTTCCACTACATTTTAACATTTATTTTATCTACTACTAAGCACAAAACCTAAAGTAAATTCTTACCTGTAATCTTTCTTCTGAATGAGTTTTTATATGCTGGTTAAAACTTGATTTTTGTGTAAATTCTCGATTACATTCCGAACATTTAAACACCATTTCACGTGTATGTGTGTTTATATGTTGTCTTAGTCCACGTTTGGTATTTAACTTCTTATCACATAATTTACAAGAAAACTGAAAACAAATAGAAAAAACTTTAAAATCTCTTGTTTTTTTGGTTTTTCAAACGTGCTAATGGCTAGTGATGAGAACAATCCAATGAGCAATAAATAATAATCGAAAGGTTTGAAAAATTGAGATAATTATTTGAAATGATGTTAAGAAACGATATTTTGAAAAATAAGTTACTCAAAATACGAATTTAATGGTTTAAAACCATCGGAGGTGATGCCTGTTATTGTAGGAAAGTGTTCCTAACACCAAGGGCTCGATACACATCATCGTAATTCAGAATTCAGACTAAGCACTGTAAGCCACATCGCGAATGGGTTTGATTTTAAATTAACACCCTTTCCCTGGAAAACATGTCGTTAGAAAAGAATAAATAATAAAATTATCAAGGGGGTTCGTTGAGTTCAAATTCAACAACTAACCACACGGCAACTCGGCATAAACTTTATAACTGTGGCAGTAAAATCAAGATATCACAACTCTCGTTGAAAAATTCAAATTCTTTGAAATTCCTACATCATTTAACCGTTTTTTTTCATGCAAACCATTAGATCGTTAATTGAAATAAAATTTTACCTGTAATTTTCTTCGTGTATGAATTTTCATATGAGTTCTCAAATTAGTTTTCCATTTAAATTCTTTTTGACAGAGTGCACATTGAAACAAATTTTCACGTGTATGGATCGTCATATGACGTTTTAATCTCGTTTTTCCTTTAAACTCTTTATTACAAAATTGGCATGAGAACTGCAAGTAAAATTAAAAATATTGCAGATAACGTTTAATGCATGTAAAAGTTGATTTTGTTTGAGACGTTCTAGGCGATTTAAACTTACCTTCATTGTTTCCGGGTCATAAGTTCGGTTGTCTGATGTCTATGAAAAAATAAAAATTATTTGTTAGTAGTAGGTTAAGTAGTGCTCGTAAATCTAATTTAAGTTATGGAAATTACGTTTATAAGATTTTCATAATCAACAATTTTATATGAGTAATAATATAAAGTTTGAGCAAACGTAACAAGACGTATCCTAGGTTCATTAGTTTTATAATGCATCACTAAATCTTTTAGAAATTGAGATCTTTTATTGCTCTTGGAACATTGCTCTGTGCGCACGGGATGGGCACAATAATGTGTTTAAGGCTTAATAACATTTAATTTAATTAACGTTTAATTAAAAATCCAATTTTGTATAATTACAAAATATAGGAACAAATAAAAATTTTTCAAAGTTGTTTTTGGACTCCTCGATGTGTTAATCGTTTTTTTTTTCAGATTGCTAAATTTTTTTTTAGTTTTTGTTCATGTGTAGTATGAATCTTGTGTTGTGTAGTATGAATTACAATATATTGCACATCAACACACAAAAATCTTTTAAGACCAAGTTTCCACAACAACATGCGTTCTAAGGTGTTAATGGACGCAAATATGATTTTTTGTTTTTTCTTATTTTTTTTATAGAAGGAATTACTAAACAATAAAACCTATCACATACATATGAAGGCTCGATTCTTCGACTAAGCAATAACATGCCATCATCAAGGAATACTTCATAGCCAAGAGTGAGGGTGCTACCGTTAACTGAATAGAGCTCATGCGCCAGCACCCCTAAGATATCACCTTGGCTAGTGATATCTCACTGCTATTGCCAGTGGTATGTTATATCTCACGTTAGCTTGTATGTCAATAGCAGGAAAATTAACTTTACGAAAAGTGGAATAGATCGTTTTCGCACCTAAAGGACACATATATGATAGGATTTATGTGATAGGATTTATTGTTCAGTTACCCACTCTTAAAAAAATATAGAAAATACAAAAAAACAAACATTTGCGTCCATCAAAACCTTACACTGCATGTTGCTGTGGGACATTTGTCTTAAAAGGTTTTTATAAGTTGTTGTAACACATATTGTAATTCCTACTACAAAACACAAATTATTAAAAAAAAAATTGGAATAAATAAATAAAACACATATCACGAAACCGCACAATAAATTACCGTCGTGTGTACAACTAGTGTTTAAAAAATAACAGTATAACATTATAACAGTGAACAATTACCACGCAATAGAATACGTCGCGCACCCGAATTCTCTTGTGAAGTTTCACGTATTTTATTTTGTAAGCCCGGCTGTTATCTTTTGGGTCATGTAGATCATCCCCACGATTGTAACCACCAACTTATGTCGTACCACTAAGCTGAATTTTTGTATATGTGATTGAAATAAACCAACATTCATCTTGCTTTTTCGATTTAACTTGAATCTTTTTTAACATTTCATTTTTTTTACAAAATTTCAAACTTCACGTTCTTGAAATAACAAGAAAACACAATATTTCTGTCTTGGAAACATTTTATTTCCAAGTTGTCGGGTGTACTTGTTCAGTCAGTGATGTTCAATTGAGTTCAGTTAAGTTCTTTGAGCAGTTTAGTTTTCGTATTTGTTCGGTTGTTCCGTGAAAGATAGAAGGGTTTTTAATTATGCATGAGTTTAACGGCCGTCATGGAGGAGTATGTGACATTCAAGTGTTTCCTCTTGATAAGCCATGCGTATTGTCTGTTCAAGCAACTAATCGAAAGTCTTACCTTTAATCTAGTTTTTCTGTGTCTTTTAATATGTAAAGCCCAGTTATTCCTACAGTTGAATATTTTTTCACATTTTACACATTTATATAGGATTTTATCCATATGAACTTTCATATGCATTTTCAAGGCAAGTTCATCCGTAAAGTTTTCTTTACATATTTTAAAATCATGTAGCTCAGATTCTAGTTTTATTTCCTAAGAATAAACGTAAGAAAAATATTTTTATTTTCTGAGAACAGCTCTAGTAAATTATATAGTATTTTAGTTTGAACATCAATATAAATATCTTATTTACCTGATCCAGAATTTACAACGAAAATACTTACACTTTTAATGCTTATCTCATCATGATCCAATTTATTTTGCCCAGCATTATCAGGAGTTGTAGTTTCCTCACTCTCGCTTTCATTTATTTCGTTTTTAATTTTATCTATTACTGACTAAAATTAAATTAAAATTGTTAGTTTCAATTAATTTCTATAATTACGGTAAAATATATAATACTTCTTGCAAATTTTCCGGTTCTAATTTAATGTTTATTTCATTTCTATTTACGAATCTTTCCATTTTAATTTACAAATTTAAATTTTTAGTCAAACAAATCATTGACACAAATAACAATAGTTATGTAAACAAACAAAAGTCATCTATCAAAATCTGACAGACGTGGATTTAGAAATCGTTACTTCCCAAGTTTACAGGTTATTAAAACATTTTACCGTTCAAAATATTTCAAAATTCACGCCTCACGGGTAAATATTTTAAATTTTTATTGAAAGAAAATGTATATTATATATTCTAGAAAGATATTTATTCGTAGTAGTGTAGAATTTCGTTGGTAAAAAGCATACTTTAATGTTTATATATCTTTTGTTTTATTAAACATCTTCTGTCGACCAGGAGCCCGTTTGTGGATTGTTGACAAAGGCATCCATGAAAGGATGAGCGAAGTTATTATGACGAGATGATCCAAAAACTGGAACCAACTGGACCTAAGGCATTCCAAAGAGTTGATTGGACCGTTTATTCAAACAAGAGCAGTAATGTGCTCTAGGTTGAATAGGAACAACCTAAGAATACTGACAAGGGATTCTTACAGGATAATGTTATCTAAGAAAACACCTTAAAAACATTGTGGTGGAACCGAGGAAAGAATGTAGAAGAAAAGACCCCAGCCCTTCTTCTCCAAGATTATGGAGCCTTGATCTACACACGAGAAGCTTGCATCTAGGGGAGTATAATATTGACAGGCATGACCTGCATAAAGTTAACCCTCTCCATATCTTGCAATTCATAAGGAAAGCTGGATTGGAGGAGGTGCTCTAACTGTTGATTCACCTGGGAGTATTAGGGTGCGGTACAATTCGATCATTTTGATCGCAGTACAACATATAATCACCACTGAAAAATTTAAGACAAACGTTTCAAGGTACAATCCATACAGGATAGGATTTGTTACCGGATTGGTTAGCAGACTTGGCTCAGCTCTTAGAAATTGTTGCATATGTTTATTCACTTAATAAAAAAAAAACAATTTTCGAATTTCAATTTCGAATAAATTATTTTTTTTTTTTATAAAATGTGTTGTGTAGTAGGCATTGCAATATCTGTCACAACAACACATAAAAACCTTTTAAGACCAAGGTCCCACAACAACATACGTTCTAAGGATTTTAATGAACGCACATCTTTTGTTTTTTTTTTTTTTTATATTTTTTTGTTAAATAATGGATAACTAAACAATAAATCCTATCACATATAAAATATGATAAAGGCCAATATTTCGTGATAGGATAGGGAACATAAAAATAAAATAAGAGATACAAAGCAAATTTGTTTTAAAAATTTGCAGTAACAAAACTAAAATGGGTTTGCCAATAGTCCAGCTAATGGCATAATCCTTGATTATATGACGCACTATCTTTTTCAATGATTAAAGCTCAGATATATAGTTATATGAATATTCGTTTCTTCGAGCAAGCTACAGCGTGCCATCATCAAGGAGTATTCATTCGCTTAGATTGAGAGTGCTACCGTTGACTGAATACAGTTAATCCGCCAGCACTCTTAAGATATCACCTTGTCTAGTGATATCTCACTGCTATTGCCAGTGGTATGTGATATCTCACGTTAACTCATATGACAATAGCAGGGACTGGAGTACGCGGGGTTGTCACACCCGTGGATTAAAAATAGATAAAAAATTAACAAATTCATAAAAACTGATGCGAGACGTCAACTAGTGGAACAAGTTTGAGCTTTTATCGATTACTTAGTTGGTTCGTGTCCCGAGTATATTAAGTGTGCGTTTAATGGTGCATGCACAATGAAAAACTTTTACTCATGAAATCCGAGTTTGAAAAATATTTAATTTATTTTTTAAAAAACACTTTTTACTCAATGATAAAGGTTAAAAATATTAACTTTTGCTTTATGAATAACATATTCAAAACATTGCCCTACTTAAAGTGTGTTTATTAAAAAATAATATCAGCAAATTGCTCAAATCTCGTGAGTAAAAGTTTTTCATTGTGCATGCACCGTAAGTTGTGTAGATTTGTTTTATTCAAATTTAAAAATATTAATATCTACAGTACCTCCTTTCGTAGATAAAGACTTCCGCTTAGCTTGTTTTCTCCGGTCCAATATTAAGTCACAGTTTCCTAACGTATTCATGACAAATATAACGCCATGCTTATTTTGACGTATAGCTGTTGGGATGAGCTTGTGCATGGTACTGCCAAAATGATGTATGTTCGTGTCATTACAAGGAAATTATAAAAGGTAATCCTTTCGATGAAGAATTTACCGGACAGTTTCAGTGTTTGTGCGTGGAGAAGTTCTGGTGGTGAAAATTTCAGATCTTCTTTCACCGTTGCTTGAATATACCTAAACGAATCATGTATATATCCAAACCTTACTGTATGGTGTTGCACTTTATCATCTGTGCTGAAGAAATGTAAATGGCGATTTTCTTGGATTGCGTTCATCTTTAATTTCTGGCTTTATTTTTGTAAGTTGATTCGAATTTTTTCAACTTAATATAAATTTAACAATTTTTTTCATTTGCACTGTATTTTGCTACGGTGTTATATTTTCACTATCGTTTGTATAACTTTACACAATAGTATGTTCACGGCAATTCTATTTTAAAACCAATGCAATTTTTCGATATCAATCAATCTAATAAAATTTTCAATAGATTTGATTAAACGTCGAAAGAATTGAAATAAATTACTAAAATGCGAAAAGGATATAATTTTAAAACCAATATTTTAAAAAATAACAGAAAATTAATCAAATGCGAAATTCTCAACATTTGAGTTTTGTATTTATTAATTACAGTTTTGTTTTAAAATGTTAATTCAATCGTTTTCATCAGGCAGCATTACTTCTTCTTTGCAAATCGTTTCACTGTAACAAGTGCTATACGCCAAACGAGACGGTTCGTTTTCTTCCATATTGAGCTAAAAAAAAAAGATAAATAAAAATATATTGATAAACGACTATTTTAACAATTTCGATTACACAAATACAAAAAATTGTATAAAAATAGTTATTACATAGTGCAAAAAATAGTCACTTTTTGCACGACTGTAGAAAAGAGATTATTTTCGTGGCGCTAGGTCATTCGTGGATTCATTTATTAATTTTTTAAAGCAAATACATTCGTCAAAAATTATGATTTTTTTCTTTAGAAGTTTTTATTTGAGTTTGTTTAACTCTTAGATTTTAGTTAACGTGAACTAATTACTAAATAAACGCGAAATAACAAAGTTTTCAAAAAATCATGTCAAAATGATCGAACGCATACAAGAAAAACCGTTTTCTGTCTACAAAAATTATAAACAAATTTATTTGTAAAACTGGGGCCCTATTCCCGAACACATAAATGTGAATTTTGACAGTATTGTGAAGTTTGTATTGCATAGCATTAAACGGTAACGGTAACGATTTTTCGAAAAATGAATTTCACAATATTGTCTAAATTTAATTTTGACAATATTGTGAAATTCGTTTTTCGTAAAATCGTTACCGTTACCGTTGAATGTGATGAAATACAAACTTCACAATATTGTCAAAATTCACATTTATGTGTTAGGGAATAGGGCCTCTGACTAAATTTCGATTAATAACAAAAGTGACTTACTTCAGGTTTTACGGTATTAATATATTGGGTTAAGTCTGTTTCAGGTGAACACATTTTCTCCGATTTTATAATTTTGAATAAGGTTGTTTTACATTTATTCATCGATTTGTCATCGACATCTGCTAAGAGACCTTGGGTGTGTTCGTAAATTCTACATTGTAACAATATTGTTAACAATGACATACAGATAGCGTTCTTAAATCTATATTGTAACAACAACCACGTGCTTTTCAGCGTTCATAAATTATTTTAACATTGTTACGAGCGTCAGTTTTAATCCTAGTTTGAACCTCCTCTAGAAGTGTCATATTAAGAAATAGTTAAGAAATTAAACAAAACAATAAGCAAATATAAAAAAAAATGACGAATTATCAAATTGTAGAAACTGTTGAATGGCAACAGGTCTCAATGTATTGTTGATATAAGCGAAATTGGTAAGCATTTTATCATTTTTTAATATTTAAAAAAATAAATAAATATATAATTTTAAAAAAATTTTTGTTATAAATTTATTTGTATTATTATTTTTGGTGTGTTTTATTTAACGATCTTTTTATTTTAGGAGAATATTCATATGTTATGGATGATAGCGCTGATACAAATTTTTTTGACGTTTATAATTATTGTATTTTTTGACGTTAATAACAATTTGATTGTAAGCAAATAATGATAAATTTACAATGACAGATTTAACATTGTTCTACAATGTAGAGTTTACGAACAAACTCCTTCTGTTTCTTCAGAACTAGTTTGTGATGTTTTCTAAAAATAAAGATTTTTTAACTAAAATTTTTCAGAACTTTTTTTCAAGTGGAAACTGCAATAGAAGAGATAAAAAGAGAACCAACCCAACGAGAGAAAAACTAAACGAGAAAAATAGAAAGAGAGTGAGAGAGAGAGAGAGAGAGAGAGAGAGAGAGAGAGAGAGAGAGAGAGAGAGAGAGAGAGAGAGAGAGAGAGAGAGAGAGAGAGAGAGAGAGAAAGTTTATTTTTCCTTAGCACTTAGTCTTTCAGACTGAAGTAATATAGAATCATTTTAGCTGGACGCGAAATGAATAGTATATCTGATCGAAACGTGTCCAAAATGCTCTCAAGATTCTTGAGAGGTTATATCGTTTTGTAGTGGAGCTGAGTTCCGCAGATGGCAGCAGATATTGCCCTACGTAAGGTTGAAGAATTTCCTTCGTGGCTGTTATCCGAACTCTGTTCTTCGATTTGGCTCAGTGGTCGCTTAGTTAATTTTTTGCATTTTTTCAAATTCTTTATTCACTCTTAAGCCTACAATAATGAAGTGATTATGATGAAACTTATGAAAAAGATTTCAATTAGTGTGAGAAGATAATGATCAATTTTGGAACACATCGTCCACCGTGCAACTGCTGACTTTTCTCACATTGTTTTTTAAGTTTGTAGAGAGCATACAGACTTCGTTCATTAATCCATTTTGATAATATTTTGTTAAATATGGCAAATATGTGTAGAGTATGATTTGTAACAGTCTTGCATTTCAACTTCCGGTAAAAGTTCATTTCACTTTTTCTTTTCGTACAATAAAATTTTTGTCTGTCTGGGATACTACAGTGGAAAAAAAATAAAAAATAAAATGGAATGCTTAATCTGACTGTGTTAGAGTACTTTTCTGTTTCTTCTAAAATTTTATTTTGGGTTTCTTATTATTTTTCTGGCAAATTCCACTGAATATCCGTTAAGAGTCGCTGTGCTTTCTATAAATTTTATTTATTGATCTCGTTGTTCTTTTTCCATAGTGATGAGAAAAGTCTATGGACCATAGAAAGAAACGCCACTTCTTTTTGGGATATGTGATGGTGGAAGTCACTGGTGATAAATCTGTTGGCATCTGTTGGTTTTCTATAGATAGCGAATTTTAATGTATTGTCTGGTTTCCTTATTCTTTTTATGTCTAAAAAGTTTAAAACATTGTTCTCTTCGGTTTCTACGGTGAATTTGATTGATGGATGGATGTTGTTGATATGATTAAGGATTTTCGGTAATTTTGATTTTTTAACCACAGCAAAAACATCATTTACATATCCATTAGTATGAGGAAACACGTTGCAACTTTCAGCAAGAATTGTTTTGAGGTGGCTCATGAAACCAGACGTCCTTTAAAGAGTTGTTCCGGGTCAAAAGCTTATTTGGACATTATCATTCCGATATTTATGGTCCGATGAAAAATGTGTCTATTGGTGGAGCCAAATACTTTATAACGTTTATCGACGATTTCTCTTGAAAAGTTTTTATATATTTTAAAAAATCTTCAAAAATTTAATAAAAAACCAGAATGAGAAAAAAATTATGGCGTTTCGGTCTGACAATGGCACTTAGCTCTGAAATAATGAATTTTATTGTTATTTCAAGCAACTAAGACTTCTGTATATCTAATAAATAGGTCTGTTGCAGCTGGTTTAATTGATAAAACACCAGAAGAAGTTTGGTCAAAATAAAAACCAGACTTATGTCATTTAAAAATATTTGGTTGTGATACCATGATGTATATTCCCAAACAGAAAAGAACCAAATGGATCCTAATACTTTTAAGTTAGTTGAAAGTCGAGATGTCAAATTTATTGAATCTGTAAGGCAACAGAATATCGTTTTACCACTGAACAATGAATTATTGTAATCAAAATCAGTGAGGGGAGCAGAAGCCGTTATAAATGAAACCAAAATTGAAAGTTTTATAGAAGACTCTGAAGAAGACACGTATTGTGAAAACAAATGTTTCGGCGTATACAACAGATATTGAAATTTTCAAGAATGACAATGAAATTCTTAGAAAATCTACCCGACTGGCAACAAAAACGAATAAATGTGCTGCAATGTATTCTAACTATGATTAAATGTTAATATTCTAGATCCGGATACAGTTGAAGAAGCATTGAGCGGAAGGAAGCAATGCAGAACGAATATGATTCGTTAATCAAAAACAAAACCTGGCAGTTAGTGACTTAGCTCTAGATGCATAAAGTGTAAACGGGTATATTCAAAACCATAACTGGCGATGATGGAAAAGTAGTACATGCGATACAAGGCCAGATTGGTTGCCAAAGGCTGCTCACAACGTAAGGAAATTGACTACCAAGAAACATTCTCACCGGTAGTTTGGTACAATTCCATTCGATATTCGATAGCAATTGCTGCAGAAAATGGTTTGAGAATCATACAGATGGATGTAGTAACCACGTTCTTGCAAGGTGATCTAACTGATGAGGTTTATATGGAACAAACGGATGTGTTTAATGATGATACAAAACATGGTTGTAAGCTGCAAAAATCGATATATGGTTTGAAACAAGCAAGCCACTTATGGAACATTAAGCTAACCAATGTTCTGGTTGAGACGGATTTTAATCAATAAAAAATAGATTAATAGATTCATGTGTTTATTTCAAATTAAATAATAAGCTAATGATTTATGTTGCAGTATACGTAGATGACCTGATGAATCAATGACAAATGATCTCAAAATATGTCTATGCAAACAGTTCAAGATGAAAGATTTTGGTGATGCGAGTAATTGTGTTGGGCTTCGTATTACTCGATGTCAGACAACTTTTACGATTTTTCCTAGCCAAGAAAAGTATATTTCTGATATTTCTAAAATTAGAATTTAACAAAAACTATGTCTCCAAAGAATGCAGATGAACGAAAACAAATGGAAGGCATTCCATATTAAGAGGAAATTGGAAGTTTGATTTATCTGGCACAAGGCAATAGGTTGGATATAACTAATACTGTGAATAGCGTTAGTCGATTCAATAATGATTCTGGTGAGGCACATTGGTCAGCTGTTAAACGTATTTTTCGATATATTAAATTCGAAATGTTTTAACTTTTACATTATTACCATGGCTAACCGTGGTTAATTTCGAAAGGCACTCCAGACGAGGAGACTTTTCGTCCGCCGCCTGGTGGTCGATAGCGCAACTTGGGTATGAAATGAAAAGTCACTGATTTAGCTCAAAAAGTTGGTGTGAGGCACACAGCATAAGTAATCATTCTCGCAGCTTCAAATTAATTTTGCATTAAATGGTTTGGTCCGGTCTTAAAACCCTCCTATTTGTAATGCAATCTACATCCTCCAATTGCTCTGTTAGTTTACCTTTTCCAAATAGTCAACTAGGGTCTAGAACGAGGTTTTGGCTGTTTCTGGGCGCTTTTGCTAGTTTTTTTAGGTTTTTTTAAATGACTTTTTTGACATTTCAAATGAGTTTGGAAAAAGTCATATGACCCAGACAGAATCGAGATTTATGACTTAATTTTCGCAATTTCGAAATTCAAGTCATATGACTTGAAGTCATCAAGTTAGAATTGACCTCCTGGGGTATTGTTATCCGTTCTATGGCTTTATGTAAATAATGTTGTTTATAAATAAACAAAACAAAAATTTATAATGAAAACTAGGTCGATTATGAATCCATAACTCCCTCTTATAATTCCCTTGGGAATTAAGAATGTCATTATTATTTCGGTAACTAAGGTCTAAACGACTTATAATAAATCAGTAAAACATAAATAAATTTAAATACAATAATTTCGATAAATTACGAATCATTTCAAATTCGATACACCTAGGACAAAACAATTTTTGAAAATGAATAACTTTGAGAAGAAAATTGTTTTTTATCTGATTTTTCAATGGCCAGATTTACAATTTTATTCTATTAGTTTGTTTAATTTTAATCTTAGAAACAAAGTTTTATTGAACTCTTCACCCCGAAATTTGATAAATTCAAAATGCGTTAATTTGTTAGTTTTGAATTTGTGTTTTTGTATACAACATTTTCTATAAGTTCTACACGGTTTTGTGTTCAAAAGTGAAAAGGAACTATGTAGTGTGACCAATAATCTTTGACATTTGAGATGAGAACTTGATGCTAATTCAACACATAACTCACACTCAAATACCTGTTTAGAAAGGATCTTTGTTCATCCAACTTTTCCTTCCCATGAAAGTACATACTAAGCAAAGACTACCATGCCTTTATTAAAACAGTAAATTTAACATTTAGTTTTAGAAAACCCATGGCTCTCATTAATAGCGTTATATAGGAACATGATTGAAAAACGACTGAGAAACATTCTGGAACAACAGTTTTTCCACCTGGAAGTCAAATCTTTTGCAGCGAAATGTCAAAACTCAGTTTAACTTTAACTTTTTGTAAAGAAGTGGAACTTTAGATTTGTATCCGCAAAAATTTAGAAACTCATTTCAAATCAGATTAAATTGTTTTTTTAAAAAATTCGTTGAGGTAAGTGATAGCACATTCATACTATAGGGAAATATCTCAAAAATTAAGTAAAATAAAAGCTAAACTTGTTGGAATACGTATTAACTTATATTACTTCGGTTTTGAAAAAACCTAAGTATTGCATTCATGAGCCAAAAGTGAAATTCTTACCCCCACTTTTTTTGGAATTTCTCGACGTTTTAGGACCTACTGATTCTAAAAAAGCAAAAAAAAAAATGTATGTCTGTCTGCCAGCCGTCACAACCGACGAAATCTAGGAAACAGCTGAACGGATTTCAAAAATTTTTTTTTCTAAAATTATATTTACTCAATGGAAAGAGCCGAAAGGACGATGTGTTCGATAACTGTACCGGAAGTGGCTCAAAAAAAAATCGTCAAGTGTGTCAAAACAAGGAAATTTGCATATTTTTTGCTTAAAAAACGTTCACTTTAGATTACGAATAGAAAGATTGAATTTGAAGAAATCTTGATGGTCGGGATTGGTATGTGAGACTAAAAACTAGATTATTGCATTATAAGTTTGTCAAAAAAATGTTGTCAAGTGTGTCAAAAGAAAGATTTTAATTTATTTTTTTACCCAATTTTTATGAAGAATTTTAAAAAATAAAATTAATTATTTGTATGACATGAAATTTTATTATTACTATAGAGAATTATGGCATTATAATTTTGTCAAAAAAATAATGTCAAGTGTGTCAAAACAATGATTTTCATTTATTTCTTTAGAAAATAATAAAATTAGTTATTGGTATGAAATGAAAATGATATAATTATTATTGAGAATTTTATTGCGTTATAAGTTTGTCAAAAGACTACTGTCAAGTGTGTCAAAAAAATGATTTCATTTATTTTTTTAGCCAATTTTTTGGAAAAAAAATTTAGCTGTTGTATGACGTAAATGTGACATGACATGGATATTTTTGAATTTGTTATAGTTAATATTTTTGGAATTTTGAAAAAAGTTTGTATTTTGGAGTTTGTAATAATTTTTGCAATATTTTAAGAATTTCGGAAAAAAGTTTTAATTTTTGATTTTGTAAGAATTTTTGGAATATTTTTAAAATTTTAAAAATTTGATTTTATTATAATTTTATTATAATTCTAAAAATTATAATAAAATCAAAAATTTAAAATTTTTCAAAATTCTAAAAATATTCCAAAAATTCTTACAAACTCAAAAATTAAAATTTTTTTTAAAATTCTAAAAATATATATACAAAATTCACAAATTCAAAAGTTCTATTTTTTTTGCAAAATTCTAAAAATATTGCAAAAGTTATAACAAAATCAAAAATTAAAACTTTTTCCAATATTCTAAAAATCATTTTTTGGACACACCTGACAATAGTTTTTTGACAAACTTATAATGCAATAATCTAGATTTTGGTCTCACATACCAATCTCGACCATCAAGATTTCTCCAAATTCAATGTTCCTACTCGTAATCACTTAAAATGAACGTTTTTTTCAGCAAATATGCAAATTTCCTTGTTTTGACACACTTAACGATTTTTTTTGACACACTTCCGGTACAGGTATCGAACACATCGTCCTTTCAGCTCTTACCATTGAGTATACCTATTTTAAGAAACAAAAATTTTTGGGATTTCAAAAATCCAGCCGTTTTGTAGATTTCGTCGGTTGTGACGGCGGCTTTTTTTTTGTTTTTTTAGAATCAGTATGTCCTAAAACGGCGAGA
This sequence comes from Diogma glabrata, assembly GCA_963693315.1. NCBI lineage: Eukaryota > Metazoa > Arthropoda > Insecta > Diptera > Cylindrotomidae > Diogma > Diogma glabrata. The sequence goes on along the minus strand of OY856188.1, from coordinate 19,255,846 downwards.
AATACCAAAAAAGTGAGGGTAAGAATTTCACTTTTGGCTCATGAATGCAATACTTAGGTTTTTTCCAAACCGAAGTAATTATAACAAAATCAAAAATTGAAACTTTTCAAAATATCAAAAATATTCCAAAAATTAGAATAAAATCAAATATTTAAACTTTTTTTAAATTCTAATAATATTTCAAAATTCTAAAAATATTGCAAAAATTCTTACAAAATGAAAAATATAAAGTTTTTTCAAAATTCCAAAAATATTTCGAAAACTATAACAAATTCAAAAATTTCATTATCACATTTACTTCATACAAACAGCTAATTTTTTTTTTCCAAAAAATTGACTAAAAATAAATGAAAGCATTTTTTTGACAAAAATGCAATAAAATTCTCAATAATAATAATATCATGTTCATTACATTTCATCTCATCCAAATAACTAATTTTATTATTTTCTAAAAAAAGAAATGAAAATCATTCTTTTGACACACTTGACATTATTTTTTTGACACACTTTTGGGGTTTATGATTGATAACGTAAACGTCGATGAAACGTGAAACGTAGTCTATTGGTATGATTGAAAACGCGTGACAAACGTTTTATTTCGAACTCATTTGAAAACGCGACGCGCGTCATCACTTTCTTATACAAAATTGAAACGTAAGATTGGGCCTGCGTTTGGAATAATTTTAAAACTGAAAAATGTAAATTTATTAAATTTTTTAATTTAATTTTATTTTTAATTTCGAGTGAAAATATGGAAAATGCTTTAAATTTTAAGCACATTAATTATTTTTAAATTTTAGGAGAAAAACAACAAATCAAAGCTAGTAAACGGAATTAGAAAGATAATCCTGATATAGTTAATTATTATTTTTATTTTATCCAAAAAATTCAATTTTTTACACTTAAAACTTAACACAATTATATTTTTTTATCAATCAATATTAGATTTGACAGTTAACAAAAAATTATTTTCGACAATTCTGACAGTTCTTTGATTTTGAGAAAAAATTCGAAACTAGCTTTTTATCACGCGTTTTCAATCATACCTACATTAGATGAAAGTGAATAATCTTAACCGCGTGATGCGTTTTCCGTGAGTTTTCAATCATAAGCCCCGACATAATTCTCTATAGTAATAATAAAATTTCATGTCATACAAATAATTAATTTTATTTTTTTCCAAAAAATTGGGTAAAATCTTTCTTTTGACACACTTGACAACATTTTTTGACAAACTCATAATGTAATAATCTAGTTTTTGGTCTCACATACCAATCCTGGCCATCAAGATTTCTTCAAATTCAATATTTCTATTCGTAATCACTTAAAAGTTAAAATGAACGGTTTTAAGCAAAAAATATGCAAATTTCCTTGTTTTGACGCAGTTTACGATTTTTTGACACACTTCCGATACAGTTATCGAACACATCGTCCTTTCGACTCTTTCCAATGAGTTACCTATTTTTTGAAAAAATTTTTGAAATTCCTCCAGCGGTTTTTGAGATTTAGTCGGTTGTGATGGTCGGCCGGCCGGCAGAAAGACATACATTTTTTTTTGTTTTTTAGAACCAGTAGGTCCTAAAACGTCGAGAAATGCCAAAAAAAGGGGGGGGGGGGAAAGAATTTCACTATTGGCTCATGAATTCAATACTGTGTTTTTTTTTAAACAGAAGTAATTAAAACTTATTCAGTTAATAAAACTTAATGATTCTTCACTCGTTTCAACAGTTTAACTGTAACCCAAGCAATCACACCTTACAATTGTCTATCTGAAAATCTTGTTGCATTGTAAATCTTCAGTTACAAAGCTTTGTTCTGGCAACTCCATATACTAAAGATATGCGGACCTCTGTATTTAGTTTGTAAAAATTTTATGTGTTTATGCTTTTTGTCCATTGATATGAATATTCATTCATCTATCTAATATTTCGGGCAATTGACAGAGTTTGGCTTCGAATATTTCTTTCACTTCAATATTTTTTAAGGCATTTGTTTGGTCCTCGAATTATACCATCGCTCCAAAGTTTGATGCTGTCAAATTTTTTCTTGAAAGATAATTGGTAGGTACCAATTAACTTGAGGATTTTGTTTGTTGACCTACATACTCCTGTTCATACATTAACCATTAATATTTAATTTGTATAAGTTTCATTTTTTTCACCATAAAATGTCAAATGTTAACTCTTTGTATAGTTCCTCTGGACATGATTAATATGTGCAAATAAAGTGTATCTTTTTATAATAGTATATGAATTGGCAAATAAGGAAAAATTTTCATAATCATCCTGTGGTCAATCCAGACCAGTTTGTATCTGTTCCTATTTTGACTTTATCTAACTGCTCTAGGGGTACTGGATTGGAAGCCTCCACGAAGTATCCACAACGGATACGGGCGTACCCTGGGCAATGTGATGTGGAACGAACGATTGTGGTACCCAATCCCTTCGTAGTAGTGAAGCATTATAGCAAATAGTCAATCGAACCCTGTGCGTCTGTACTCCATGATGGAGCGGCACAAAACGACGTCTGTTCTCCATGTTAGGGCGGTCGAAAATCTTAGTCTTTTCCGCTAGGTGGCAGACTATAATGAAACTTAGTGCGGGGAGCAAACCCCGTTATCAACCACCCATGAGTAGTGAAGAAGGATCGAACGTTACGGTGCAGGGCTCCGGAAACCCAATGCCGGCGGCTAGAGGGAGTGCGCAAGCAGGCTCCCAGCCGTCGAGATCAAGCGACTGCAAACCATCGGAAGGTACCCCAACTACAAGTTCACTTAGTAGAGAAAGTACTCAAGTACTGAAACCAAATCATAAAAAGCAACTTGATGTGCAAAATCCATTCCAACTTAGCAGGAAGACGTCTAGATCTCCTGAAAGAGAAAGAAGCAATATCTTGCTAAATATAAACACAAATGAAGTGGAAAATAAAAGTGAAGAACGTCAACCAGACTATGAAGAAAGAGAAGGACTCAGGCATCTAGAAAAAGAAAATTTAGAGCTCAAGAAAAAACTAAGCAAAATAGAAGAGATAACATCAAAGCTAAGCAATGAAATTGCTGCTTTAAAAAGAGAAAATCAAGACCTGAAAATGACTGATAATCTAAATATCGGCAAAGATATCAGAAGACGAACAAACGTATTTGAGTATCTAACAGATGAAGAGGAATTGCAAAGAGAAACAGATTGGATACTGAAAAAGAGTAGGCCAAGTAAAAAAAGTAAAAAGAGGAAAACTGAAGTTTCCCCTGAGTATGTGCCATCAAGCTCTAGTCAATCGCAAGATGCACATACAATTGATAAAGACAAAGTTATTCCAACAAAAGAAACGAAAGAGAAAAAGCCACCGCCAGTAACTGTAACGGGTGTTTCAAATCATGCGGAAATTCAAACCATAATGAAAATGGTAACGGATAAAGAGTACAAAATTACTGCTCTTAACAATGATGTCTGGAAGATCAACACATCAAACTCTGATGCATACAGAAATTTAACAATGAAACTAAACATTGACAAATATCAATGGGTTACATATGAAAACAAAAACAAACGCCCAATCAAGGTAATGGCAAGAGGACTACATCCCACTTGTTTGGTCGACGATATAATTGAAGATCTGACACGTAAAGGTCTTAAAATCTTAGATGCTGTTAACATCATCAAAAAAAAAAGAAAAACCAACGAAAATGGATCCAAAACAATATAGAAAAGAGGACTTCCTCTTTTTATGTTAACTTTTGAGCAAAACGAAAATATAAAAGAAATTTATAATATAAAAGGGATACTCAATATGAGAGTGAAAATTGAACCTTTAAAGAAAAACTCGATGAGAATACCACAATGCAAGAAGTGTCAAGGTTTTAACCATACACAAAACTACTGTGCACGTGAACCAGTATGTGTTTAATGTGCCGGTAAACACTTAACGCAAGTATGCCCAGTTAACAGGGACACCATAGCCAAGTGCATAAATTGCAAGGGGCAACATCCAGCAAACTATCGTGGATGCGAAGTTGCTATCCAACTCCAAAAAATAAGAGATAAAACGCGCAAGCCATCACAAAACAAGCAAAATAACGCTGGTAGATCCAATGAACGTTACCAAGAGAAACTGTGTGAGCAATCTAACAGCGCGAAAAATGGAAAATCATACGCACAAGTACTAAAAGGCTCAGAGTCAATCAAAGACTCGGAAGTATTAGAAAGTATCAAGAACGGCATGGAAGTAATTCTAAGGTGGTTAGATGAACAACGCAGCCTAAACGAATTGATATTCCAAAAAATTAAGCAGATAGAAAGCTTAAAACCAATCGCCAAGAAAAATTAAATATGAATACAACACTCAGAATAGCAACCTGGAATGCAAACGGGTTAAACAACCACACCCCAGAAGTTGAAATGTTCTTGAAGTTAGAAAAAATAGATATTTTTCTAGTATCAGAGACTCACTTTGTTAAATCATCAGCAGGAGAGAGGATCAGCAATACTAGTCAGGGATAACATAAAGCACCATGAAAGTATTAAAATCGAAGAAGAAGTAATGCAGGTCACGTCGATAACAGTTATTACTAAAAATAAAAACCTTGTTGTAGCCGCTATATACTGTCCACCAAAACATAATATGAAAAAAAATGATTACTCCAAACTCTTCAATGAACTAGGCAGTAAATTTATCATTGGTGCAGATTTTAACTCAAAAAACACATATTGGGGATCAAGAATCACCACAACAATAGGTAAAGAGCTGTACGAAGCAGGACAGATAAAAAGGTGTGATTTTCACTCCGGTGGTTCTCCGACCTACTGGCCAACCGACCTTGGTAAGGTACCTGATTTAATAGACTTCTTTATTACAAGGAATATGTCAAAAAACTACATAGATATCGAAAATAACGAAGGGTTGTCATCAGATCACTCTCCTGTTATAATGACAGTTAGTGAAAACTTTATCAAGCGGACATATGCACCTAAACTAACAGGTAAAAACACTAATTGGAATGTTTTTCGTGAGTGTATAGAAGAGAAAATAGATCTACAAGTACCAATTAGAAACCCAGAACAGCTAGAAACAGAGCTAGAAAGGCTGATTGAAGCTGTACACTTTGCAGCAACGACAAGTAGTCCAGCACCACATTCTAATCGTATTCTTACCGCAAACATTCCCATGGAATTAAGAGAATTGATAAAACCAAAGCGCAAGGCACGTAAAATCTGGCAGACAACTCGATCTCCAGAACCCAAAACTATCTTAAATAATCTGTGCATACAAGTAAAGACAGCCATTAAAGAAGCAAAAAATGAATCTATTAACAGATATCTCTCAAGTCTTTCTGGTGATAAAAGCAATGAGTATTCACTCTGGAAAGCAACAAAGGGATTCAAAAGACCAATAGTGCAGATCCCCCCGATTAAAAAAGATGATGAAACATGGGCCAGAAGTGCTCAAGAAAAAGCTGATCTATTTGCAGAATTACTAGAGAACACCTTCAAGCCATTTGGTCGACTAACAGAAGACGAAAACATAACGAAAGCGAGCAAAACCGATTCACAGGAAATTTCATATGTAACATTACATGAACTTAAAGAAGAAATACGTACCAGTTTGGTTCCAAAAAAGGCCCCAGGCTACGATTTAATCACCAGTGAAGTTGTTAAAATGCTACCTGATAAAGGTATGCGCAAAATACTTCATATCATTAATGCTGCATTTCGATTAAGGTATGTGCCTATGCAATGGAAAGTAGCAGAAGTGATTATGATCCTAAAACCGAATAAATCACCAAATGACAAAAACCCGTATAGACCGATATCATTACTCCCAACGATATCGAAGCTTTTTGAAAAACTTTTTCTTAAAAGGCTTAAGCCAATAATAGAAAATAGAAAGCTCATACCTTCGCATCAGTTTGGTTTCAGAGAAAACCACTCTACCATTGAACAAGTGCACAGGATCACGAATATTATTGAAGAAACGATTGAAGCCAAAAGGGTATGCTCCGCAGTCTTTCTTGATGTCGCTCAAGCTTTTGATAAAGTTTGGCATCATGGCTTAAAGTATAAATTGCATAGAGATCCCATGCCCAAACAGTTTTATGAAATTTTAAACTCTTATCTGGATGACCGCCACTTTAGAGTCAAATATGATGATAGTTATTCAACATTGAAAAAGATTGATGCAGGAGTTCCGCAGGGTAGCGTCCTAGGACCGGTACTATACCTGCTATATACAAGAGATTTGCCTGGCCTAAGCAAAACAACAATTGCAACCTTTGCAGATGATACCGCAATTTTGACCACCGGAAAAACCGTAGAAGAAGCAACTAGCAAACTGCAATACGCTACTAATAAAATCCACAACTGGACAAAAAGATGGCGAATTAAGCTGAATGAAACAAAATCCTCTCATGTTAACTTTACTAACCAAAAAGTAAGCCAAATACCTCTGAAAATCAACTCAACACAAGCTGCTTACGCAAACACAGCAAAATATCTAGGTATGACTCTGGATGCTAAACTGAGATGGAAGGAACATGTTAAAAAGAAAAAAGAAGAACTGAATTTGAAATTTAGAAAGATGTACTGGTTACTTGGTAGAAACTCAGTATTATCTATTCAAAACAAACTGCTTCTGTATCGTCAAATACTGAAACCAGTGTGGACGTATGGCATCCAGCTATGGGGCTGTACTAAGAAATCGAACGCGAAAATCATCCAGTTGTTCCAAAACAAAGTGCTGCGTTGCATTGTTAATGCCCCGTGGTACATCAGAAACGAAGACATCCATAGGGACCTGAAGATAGAGTTCGTGAAGGATGAAATAAAAAAATATGCAATTAAACACGCCACGCGTATACGCGTACATGAAAATATTGAAATACGCCAGCTAATGGATGTGCCCGTTGCTGACAGAAGGCTTAAAAGAACGAAGCCACTAGATTTGATTTTATAATCAAAAGCATACTTAATAAAATAATGTAAATGGGACCAACCAATGGGTTACACCCCAAAAAATGTGCTATAAATATGAAATGTAAATTACTAGATGAGCGTAGCTCAGTTGTTCTTTTATATTAATAAAAAAAAAAAAAAAAATCTAATGACTCTATAGGCGATGCATGCTTTTGTGGAACAACC
>OY856188.1:19182669-19248516 GCA_963693315.1 Diogma glabrata | reverse complement strand
TATATATATATATATATATATATATATATATATATATGAGCGAATCCTGGTTACGGTTGTGACACAAAGTATAGCTTTATCAGGTAATTTCAGCTACTCTGTCTTATAAAAACCTTTTGAACAATTTTTGGGGTATAGTATTCACCTAAAGGTACAATTATAGAACCTTCACTTATTGACATTTAGTATTGTACTTATTGCAAAATATTAGTTTGCTGTTGTTACGGTTGTGACACAATTTGTGACACGTTTTTTTTCTTTCGATGATCATTTCACGTTTTGTCCTCCGTTAAGGAAAATACCAAAATGAAAAAAATTTAATTGTCACAACAGATATATATTTAACTATTTAGAGTTGAATTCATAAGTTTGTCTCTCTTGGTCCCTTAGAAAATAAATATTAAAAAGTTGTTACGGTTGTGACAGGTGCGTTGCGGTTGTGACATTGTACAAAAATAATTGGAAATTTAGCATTTGTTATAGAGATTATGTAACCCACACGTGAGAAACTTTCACGCAAATAAAAACAAATGATTTGGCATTATTTTTATAACAAACAAAAGTGTACAGTGAATTCCCGTTACAACAAATATTCCCCTTTTGAATTATGTTAACTGACAAAAATTCTATCAAATTTCAACTACAATACTCATACATTAAAATGTAATGGAAGCACTAAATTTAAAGCCTTGGTATCTTTAAAATACAATTTTCCCCGAACTTCTTTAGGGATCGGCCATTAGCATTTAATCTGTTCTATTCCAACATCATTGTCAAAATCAACATTAGTAAGAAAAACATAATACGACAACTGACCATCTTATTTTCTTAAATTATGAACGCAAATTTTGCCATCTTTCACGCAATCACAGTACCCAAGAACATTGCCATATGCAAAATATTGCGACGCTGATGCATAGGCTGACTTCACCACAGCTCTGGAAACATAGTGTTCTGGATATATAATGAGCTAATATCCATAAAATACTTTAATTAAAAGCTAACCAATATTATGGACTTCGTAGTTCTAATAATAAAAATATTAAAGCAGGCAGTAGTATTCCAACAAACATAAATTCTGTTGTACGAAAAAAAGTAAAAAAAATTTTATCGGAAGTGACAAAGCGGAAGTTAGGATGCAGAACTGTTGTAAACTTTACTAAATGGGTATGTACCAAATTTCATCCAACTCGATTTTTAGGTACAGAAGTTATTGAGCTTCCAAAATAACAGGTGCTTGGAGGACCCCCACCACTTTGTTCACTATCGCTAAAAAAACTAATCAGTTCCTTGCCATACATATTTGCATCTTTTTGCAAAGTGTAATCAAAATTACTTAACGAACGAATGTTGTATGTTTCCAACAAACATTGAAACAATAAACAGGTGTTCGGGAGGACCCCACCACTTATCCCAATATTGTCCAAAAACTAGTCAATTCTTTGTCAATAAAGTCTTTATCTTTTTTCAAAGTGCCATTAAAATTGATTAATGAATGAAATCTGTATGCTCCCAACAAACTTTAAAAACCAAGTGTAAAAAGTCAGCAGTTGTATGGTAGATCCCCCGCCACTTTGATCAATGTGTCCCAAAAGATGATAATTATCTTCTTACACTAATTGAAATTTTTCCATAAGTTTTATCATAATCACTTCATTATTGTAGGCTGTAGTGTGCATAAAGATACTGAAAAAACTGCCAACAAGTAAAAAAAATTTTTTTTTACCGGAAGCAAAACACCGGAAGTTGGGATGCAGAATTTTTGTAAATCATACTGAATGCTTATGTACAAAGTTTCATCCAATTCGATAATCAGGTACAGATGTTATTGAGCTTTCAAAAAAACAGGTGCTCCAGGGACCCCCCACCACTTTGTTCACATTCGCTCAAAAACTAATCAGTTCTTTGCCATACATGTTTGCATCTTTTTCCAAAGTGTCATCAAAATTCGTTCACGAACGAATGCTGTGTGCTCCCAACAAACATTGAAAAAAGTCTGACACATTAAACAGGTGTTCGGGAGGACCCCCACCACTTATTCCAATATTATCCAAAAACTAATCAGTTCTTTGTTACTTAAGTCTCCATCATTTGCCAAAGTGTCATTAAAATTGAATAATGAATGAAGTCTGTATGCTCCCAACAAACTTAAAAAACAAAGTGTGAAAAGTCAGCATTTGTATGGTAGACCCCCCACCACTTTGATCAATGTGTCCCAAAACATAATAATTATCTTTTCACACTAATTGGAACCCTATTCCATAAGTTTCATCATAATCACTTCATTATTGTAGGCTTTAGTGTGCATAAAGACACTGAAAAAACTTCAAAAAAGTACAAAAAAATTTTTTTTACCGGAAGTGAAAAACCGGAAGTTGGGATGCAGACTATTTTAAACCGTACTACATACTCATGTACCAAGTTTCATCCAATTCGCTTATCACGTACAGAAGTTATAGAGCTTTCAAAAAAACAGGTGCTCCAGGGACCTACCACCACTTTGTTCACTATCGCTCAAAAACTAATCAGTTCTTTGCCATACATGTTTGCATCTTTTTCCAAAGTGTCATCAAAATTCGATAACGAACGAATGCTGTGTGCTCCCAACAAACATTGAAAAAAGTGTGACACATTAAACAGGTGTTCGGGAGGACCCCCACCACTTATTCCAATATTATCCAAAAACTAATCAGTTCTTTGTTACTTAAGTCTCCATCATTTGCCAAAGTTTCATTAAAATTGAATAATGAATGAAGTCTGTATGCTCCCAACAAACTTAAAAAACAAAGTGTGAAAAGTCAGCATTTGTATGGTAGACCCCCCACCACTTTGATCAATGTGTCCCAAAACATGATAATTATCTTTTCACACTAATTGGAACCCTATTCCATAAGTTTCATCATAATCACTTCATTATTGTAGGCTGTAGTGTGCCTAAAGACACTGAAAAAACTTCAAAAAAGTACAAAAAAATTTTTTTTACCGGAAGTGAAAAACCGGAAGTTGGGATGCAGAACTATTTTAAACCGTACTACATACTCATGTACCAAGTTTCATCCAATTCGCTTATCACGTACAGAAGTTATAGAGCTTTCAAAAAAACAGGTGCTCCAGGGACCCCCCCACCACTTTGTTCCCTATCGCTCAAAAACTAATCAGTTCTTTGCCATACATGTTTGCATTTTTTTCCAAAGTGTCATCAAAATTCGATAACGAACGAATGCTGTGTGCTCCCAACAAACATTGAAAAAAGTGTGACACATTAAACAGGTGTTCGGGAGGACCCCCACCACTTATTCCAATATTATCCAAAAACTAATCAGTTCTTTGTTACTTAAGTCTCCATCATTTGCCAAAGTTTCATTAAAATTGAATAATGAATGAAGTCTGTATGCTCCCAACAAACTTAAAAAACAAAGTGTGAAAAGTCAGCATTTGTATGGTAGACCCCCCACCACTTTGATCAATGTGTCCCAAAACATGATAATTATCTTTTCACACTAATTGGAACCCTATTCCATAAGTTTCATCATAATCACTTCATTATTGTAGGCTGTAGTGTGCATAAAGACACTGAAAAAACTTCAAAAAAGTACAAAAAATTTTTTTTACCGGAAGTGAAAAACCGGAAGTTGGGATGCAGAACTATTTTAAACCGTACTACATACTCATGTACCAAGTTTCATCCAATTCGCTTATCACGTACAGAAGTTATAGAGCTTTCAAAAAAACAGGTGCTCCAGGGACCCCCCACCACTTTGTTCCCTATCGCTCAAAAACTAATCAGTTCTTTGCCATACATGTTTGCATCTTTTTCCAAAGTGTCATCAAAATTCGTTCACGAACGAATGCTGTGTGCTCCCAACAAACATTGAAAAAAGTGTGACACATTAAACAGGTGTTCGGGAGGACCCCCACCACTTATTCCAATATTATCCAAAAACTAATCAGTTTTTTGTTACTTAAGTCTCCATCATTTGCCAAAGTTTCATTAAAATTGAATAATGAATGAAGTCTGTATGCTCCCAACAAACTTAAAAAACAAAGTGTGAAAAGTCAGCATTTGTATGGTAGACCCCCCACCACTTTGATCAATGTGTCCCAAAACATAATAATTATCTTTTCACACTAATTGGAACCCTATTCCATAAGTTTCATCATAATCACTTCATTATTGTAGGCTTTAGTGTGCATAAAGACACTGAAAAAACTTCAAAAAAGTACAAAAAAATTTTTTTTACCGGAAGTGAAAAACCGGAAGTTGGGATGCAGACTATTTTAAACCGTACTACATACTCATGTACCAAGTTTCATCCAATTCGCTTATCACGTACAGAAGTTATAGAGCTTTCAAAAAAACAGGTGCTCCAGGGACCTACCACCACTTTGTTCACTATCGCTCAAAAACTAATCAGTTCTTTGCCATACATGTTTGCATCTTTTTCCAAAGTGTCATCAAAATTCGATAACGAACGAATGCTGTGTGCTCCCAACAAACATTGAAAAAAGTGTGACACATTAAACAGGTGTTCGGGAGGACCCCCACCACTTATTCCAATATTATCCAAAAACTAATCAGTTCTTTGTTACTTAAGTCTCCATCATTTGCCAAAGTTTCATTAAAATTGAATAATGAATGAAGTCTGTATGCTCCCAACAAACTTAAAAAACAAAGTGTGAAAAGTCAGCATTTGTATGGTAGACCCCCCACCACTTTGATCAATGTGTCCCAAAACATGATAATTATCTTTTCACACTAATTGGAACCCTATTCCATAAGTTTCATCATAATCACTTCATTATTGTAGGCTGTAGTGTGCCTAAAGACACTGAAAAAACTTCAAAAAAGTACAAAAAAATTTTTTTTACCGGAAGTGAAAAACCGGAAGTTGGGATGCAGAACTATTTTAAACCGTACTACATACTCATGTACCAAGTTTCATCCAATTCGCTTATCACGTACAGAAGTTATAGAGCTTTCAAAAAAACAGGTGCTCCAGGGACCCCCCCACCACTTTGTTCCCTATCGCTCAAAAACTAATCAGTTCTTTGCCATACATGTTTGCATTTTTTTCCAAAGTGTCATCAAAATTCGATAACGAACGAATGCTGTGTGCTCCCAACAAACATTGAAAAAAGTGTGACACATTAAACAGGTGTTCGGGAGGACCCCCACCACTTATTCCAATATTATCCAAAAACTAATCAGTTCTTTGTTACTTAAGTCTCCATCATTTGCCAAAGTTTCATTAAAATTGAATAATGAATGAAGTCTGTATGCTCCCAACAAACTTAAAAAACAAAGTGTGAAAAGTCAGCATTTGTATGGTAGACCCCCCACCACTTTGATCAATGTGTCCCAAAACATGATAATTATCTTTTCACACTAATTGGAACCCTATTCCATAAGTTTCATCATAATCACTTCATTATTGTAGGCTGTAGTGTGCATAAAGACACTGAAAAAACTTCAAAAAAGTACAAAAAAATTTTTTTTACCGGAAGTGAAAAACCGGAAGTTGGGATGCAGAACTATTTTAAACCGTACTACATACTCATGTACCAAGTTTCATCCAATTCGCTTATCACGTACAGAAGTTATAGAGCTTTCAAAAAAACAGGTGCTCCAGGGACCCCCCACCACTTTGTTCCCTATCGCTCAAAAACTAATCAGTTCTTTGCCATACATGTTTGCATCTTTTTCCAAAGTGTCATCAAAATTCGTTCACGAACGAATGCTGTGTGCTCCCAACAAACATTGAAAAAAGTGTGACACATTAAACAGGTGTTCGGGAGGACCCCCACCACTTATTCCAATATTATCCAAAAACTAATCAGTTTTTTGTTACTTAAGTCTCCATCATTTGCCAAAGTTTCATTAAAATTGAATAATGAATGAAGTCTGTATGCTCCCAACAAACTTAAAAAACAAAGTGTGAAAAGTCAGCATTTGTATGGTAGACCCCCCACCACTCTGATCAATGTGTCCCAAAACATGATAATTATCTTTTCACACTAATTGGAACCCTATTCCATAAGTTTCATCATAATCACTTCATTATTGTAGGCTGTAGTGTGCATAAAGACACTGAAAAAACTTCAAAAAAGTACAAAAAAATTTTTTTTACCGGAAGTGAAAAACCGGAAGTTGGGATGCAGAACTATTTTAAACCGTACTACATACTCATGTACCAAGTTTCATCCAATTCGCGTATCAGGTACAGAAGTTATAGAGCTTTCAAAAAAACAGGTGCTCCAGGGACCCCCCACCACTTTGTTCACTATCGCTCAAAAACTAATCAGTTCTTTGTCATACATGTTTGCATCTTTTTCCAAAGTGTCATCAAAATTCATTCACGAATGAATGTTTTATGCTCCCAACAAACATAAAAACTTTGTGGAAAAAACCACCTGTTGTATGGTGGACCCCCCAACCCTTTATCCAATGTGCTCCAAAAGCTGATAAAATCTTTCTCATGATATTTAAAAGCTTTTCGCAACGTTTCAATGAAATCGATCGGTAATTGTAGGCTACAGTAGGGATAAACACCTGAAAAAAAAACTTTTTAACCGGATGTGACAAACCGGAAGTTGGTATGCAGAACTATTGGAAACAGTATTAAAACCTTATATTCTAAGTTTCAATAAGATCATAGCTCGAGATCAGAAGTTATTCAAGATTTAAACTTAGAGGTGTTCGGGAGACCCCCCGCCATTTTGTCCAAATTTAAAATGAATCCAGATCTTCTATTTTCAAGTGAACCTGTATCATTTGCCAAAGTTTCATCAAGATCCTATGCAGAAAACTCACCCACCCACCCACCCACCCACCCACCCACCCACCCACCCACCCACCCACCCACACACAGACGTACACCAAAATTTTTATTGGCTATTTGGATAGAGGATGGTCCAAAACAAAAGAAAAAACAAAATTTGGGGTATGTAAGATTTTTTTTTTTCACGATAGATTGCATTACTTCACACAATTTAAAATTGTGGTGAAGTAAAAATTAGATTTGTGTTTTTAATTGAATTTTTTTAATTTTTTTCATATGGAGTGAATGTTTTTACATTGTGTAAATGTTCTTTATAATGGAAACTATCTTCTACTCTATATTTTATAGTGTAAACACTAGCAACAATAATAACATGTCACAACCTGAACCTTTTGTGTCACAACCGCAACACCATGTGTCACAACCGCAACACCATGTGTGTCACAGCCATAACACTAATTATAAATAGTAATAACTGTAAAAATAACTTTTTTGTTTATATTATGGTTGCACACGTAGTCAATATCACTTTTGATTATATAACACATTTTACAAAACAATACTGAATACAGAATCTGTTTTATTATAACTGAAAGGTTACTGTTTGTTACGGTTGTGACATGTTAATTAGTTTTTCTAAATGTTATTCTATTTACCTTGAAGCTTGAGGTTTTGCAATTTTTTTGATAAAAAACACACCATTGATATCCCTACCAACTAAGAACATCAAGTCGGCCGTTTAAGATTGCATTACTCTGAGAGAAACATGTTGCAAGATTTGCATTCTAATATGACAATATAAAAATGTTGAGAACAAGCATCACAGATATGGCTATAGGCAGTACCATTTCTTAAAATAATTAATTTATTTTGTTAGATTATTGAAGTGGAGATCCAAGCTTTAATTTGATGTATTACAAGTGCATATTATAAATAAAAATTTTTTTGTTTAGTATTCACCAATTCTCAGGATATATATATATATATATATATATATATATATATATATATATATATATATATATATATATATATATATATACATATATATATATATATTTTTTTTTTGTTTTTCCATCTCCGCTTATCACATATAGTCGTTTGGCATCAACATTTTTCCGAAATTCCGAGATGAAGCCCATTGCAATAGATAGATTTTTATATGAAATCTACCTAACAAAGGAGAGTTTGAAAAAAAAAAAGAAAAGCGGCAAGCTAAATTAAAAACGCAAGAGATTAAAGTTAAAATCACCAAGAAACCGGAGTATTCCGAAACAGGAAACTGTTACATAAACAATTATGTAATTGTAAACTACGAAGGAGAAAAGTTTCCTGGGATAATCGTAGATTTAAACGGCAATGAATTCTTCGTCAAGACAATGACAATGTGTGGTCCTAACTGGAAGTGGCCAGAAAGAGATGATACTTGTTGGTATAAGTTGGGCCAAATGGTATCATTAATTGATGAACCCATTTTAATAAATTCAAGAAAGCTGTATAAAGTAAATTTTTAAATGATTAGTATTAATTGAAACTGAAGTTCCTTAATTTTTTATTTATTATTATTTTATAATTTTTGAAACACAAAAATATTGTTGCTTATTTTTATTTAAAAGTTTTAGTATTAATTGAAACCGAAGTACCTTTTTTTATTAATTATTTTATAATTTTTGAAACACAGAAATAATGTTATTTATTTTTTATTTAAAAGTTTTTGAAAAAATAAATTTTTTATTAAAAACTACATTTATAATCTTTTTTTAAATGCCATTTGAGAAATATTGTAGTTCTGCCAAACACGGTCCAATTTATATGCCTTAATGGTCCGAGTTACCTCCCTTTAAAAATTAGAGCGGTCCAATTTACCATCCTCGTCAATATTGAATTAATTTTAATTTTTACTAAAGTTAATTGACATAAAATATAAAAAGTCATATGTTTTTCTATCAGAAATTGAATATTGTCTTATATGAAAAAAAATATCCGAATAGAGTCATATTTATTCGACTTAAAAGTCTTAACTCTTAAATATAGGTCCAAATAACCTTCCATTACCTTACATACCCAGTGGAAAGTGTTTCATTTCCGCGTAGCGCTTGGACATTTAAAGAATCATTTGACGAGGCGGATATGCAGTTTCTACTGCGATTGGTTTAATATTTTATTCTCCACCATTCAAAGAAAAAAATTTAAAATAAATTTAAAACATGTTCTTTAGATTTATATACGAATTTAGATATTTTGATGTTACTTTGTTTATTATTGATGTTAGTACTTAATTTTTGGTTTCGTTTATTTTAAAGTTCAGTTTCGGTTTGATAATTTTTAGAATGTGGTTATGGTTTCGGTTTTGATTTTACTGATTGTGTGTGGTTTTCTGGTTTTGCGGTTTTGGTTTCCAAAAACCAATTTGCAGCCCTGATACCAGGAGTACAGAGTACAAGAATTTTAAATTTCAGGTCGAATAGTACAAGAAAGTTTTCCACATCATTTTAACATTCATTTTATCCACTACTAAGCACAAAACCTTAAATAAATTCTTACCTGCAATCTTCTTTTGCCATGAGTTTTTAAATGCCGGTTCAAGTCATGTTTTTGTGTACATTCTCGATTACATTCAGAACATTTAAACAATCTTTCACGTGTATGTCTGTTTATATGTTTTTTAAGTCCGCTTTTGGTTGCTAACTTTGTATCACATAAGTTACAAGAAAACTGCAAAGAAATAGTAAAAAACTTTAAAATTTCTTTAAATGGTTTTTCAAATTTACTAATGGCGAAGTGATGAGAACAATCCCATGAGCAATAAATAATGATCGAGAGGTTTCAACAATTAAGATAATTATTTGAAACGATATTTTGAAAAATTAGTTACCCAAAATGCGAATTTTATGGTTTTATAACCTTCGGCGGTTGTGCCTGTACACATCCTCGTAATTCAGAATTCAGACTAAGTACTGAGAGCGAAATCTCGAATAGGTTGGACTTGAGATTAACACCTTTTTCCTGAAAAACGTGTCGTTAGAAAAGGATAAATAAGAAAAAATATCAAGGGGGTTCTCTGAGTTCAAATCCAACTACTTAACCACACGACAGCTCGGCATAAACTTTATAGCTGTGGTAGTAAAATCTCGTTGAAGAATTCAAATTCGTTTTAATTTTTGCAAATTCATACATCATTTAACAGTTTTCTTTTCATACAAACTATTAGACAAACCATTCGTTTCGTGTTAACTGAAATAAAATTTTACCTGTTAAATGAAAGCATATCTACTATGCTTTTAATCGTATAGTGTTTTGTTTAAAATGCTTTCACATGCGTGTATATCGCACAGTAAAGTCTAGGGTAGCATAATTATAAGGAAGAAATATTGTTATTGTACAATTACATAAACAAATCAATCGAACTTAGAGAATAACATGAACATTTTAAAATTAAACTAACCTACACTGTAACCCACACCGTCTTCTGTTAGATATTTATGAAACTTGTTCAAAGTCAACCGTATCAAAACATGCTCCTGCCAGTTGAAATTACCTAATTTCAAAAAAGGAGAAGAAATATGAAAGACAATAATATTTTTGTGTCAATTTTTTTGTAACATTAACATTAAATTTAGCACATGGTACAGAGCACAAAAAAAATCTCTTCTCTGGTCTCTGTATTAAACAACCACCTACGTTTTGGTGGACTTGGATCGTCACGTATAGAGGTTGGTAGTCTTCAATGCGGCTTGACGTTTATAATAAATCGTTCTGATTAAAATTAAAAGACAAAATGAAACTTTATACACTCTATTCGTCGTCGTGGTGACTTCTTGGGAGTGCACTAAATAATGCTTAAGTTTTAACTGTGCAATCAAATGACTTAAAGTCCAACTAGATTAGCAATTTGATCTTTCTATTTGATCGTGTTAATATGTGGAGCTAGTACTGGTAAAGAACTCAGATCAGATTTGTTTAAATTTTGAATATCGAAGTTGAAATTAATTAACTCAGAGTGAGGTATTGAGTTATGGTATTGAAAAAGGAGGTTTGGGCAGTGAGACTTGACATTTAGATCATTTTAACATTTATTTCATCCACTACTAAGGACAAAATCTTAAATAAATTCTTACCTGTATTCTTTCTTTTGAATGAATTTTTAAATGCTGGTTCAAAGTATCTTTTGCTGTAAATTCTTTATTACATTCCGAACATTTGAACAACCTTTCACGTGTATGTCTGATTATATGTTTTTTAAGTCCCCCTTTGGTTGCTAACTTTGAATCACATAATTTACAAGAAAACTGAAAAGAAATAGTAAAAAACTTTAAAATTTCTTTAAATGGTCGCGAAGTGATGAGAGCAATCCAATGAGCAATAAATAATGATCGAGAGGTTTCAACAATTAAGATAATAATTTGAAACAATATTTTGAAAAAATAGTTACCCAAAATGCGAATTTTATAGTTTTACAACTGGCGACGGTTGTGCCTGTACACATCCTCGTAATTCATAATTCAGACTATACAAGCCCCTCTTCATTGGTCCTTGTATTAAACAACCACCTACGTTTTGGTGGACTTGGATCGTCACGTATAGACGTTGGTGTCTTCATTGCGGCTTGACGTTTATTATAAATCGTTATGATGATATAGATCAAGACTCCAAAAATTAGAAGACAAAATAAAACTCCATACACTCAATTCGTGGTCGTGGTGACTTCTTGGGAGTGCACTAGCCATTGCTTAAGTTTTAACTGTGCAATCGAATGACGCAAAATCCAACTAGATTAGCAATTTGATCTTAGTATTTGATCGTGTTAATAATATGTGGAGCTAGTACTGGTAAAGAATTCAGATCAGATTTGTTTAAATTTTGAATATCGAAGTTGAAATTTATTAACTCAGAGTGATGAGATATAATTATACTATTGAAGGAGGTTTTGGCATTGAGACTTGAACAGTGAGACTTTCCCGCAGTTTGCATTTCGTATTAAACTTTGGCAGATAACTTGTAGGCGTTCAGGATATGGAGCTACGAAAAGTCATGCATGCCTTAGTTAGATGCTGCGAATTCCAGATATATGGTGAAGTTTAATGTCAACAATCTAGAAATACATATTTCTGGAAACTTTGTTACAGGATAATTCTAATTCACATGAATGCCTCGAGTATGTTAGTTCCAAAATGTGCACTACTAGGCCTTCCAGAACCGTCCAAAGAAATACAAAATTTTAGTGATCTTAAACGTCTAGAATTGCTCTATCAACTCAAAGCTGACTTCTGGCAAAGATAGAATTCTGAATACTTGCATTGATTTCAACAGACATCGATATTGGCAATTAAGAAACAAAATCTAGAAGTTGAGGATTTAGTAGTAAGTAATCAGAAATGAACACTCTCCTCCTCATCATTGAGGAAGACAGTGTGTCACATGATCAAGGATTATGCCACTAGCTCGATTATTGGGAACCCCATTTTTGTTTTGTTACTCCAAACTTTTAAAACAAATTTGCTATTTATCTCTTATTACTTCGGTCTGAAAGACCTAAGTATTACATTCATGAGCCAAAAGTGAAATTCTTATCCCCATTTTTTTTGGCATTTTTCGACGTTTTAGGACCTACTGATTCTAAATAAGCAAAAAAAATGTATTTCTGTCTGCCGGCCGGAAGCCGTCATTACCTACACTGCAGGGAAAACCGCTGGAGGGATTTCAAAAATTTTTTTTCTAAAATTAGGTATACTCAAGGGATAGGTTCGAAAGGACGATGTGTTCGGTAACTGTACCGGAAGTGTGTCAAAAAAATCATTCAGTGTGTCAAAAACACCAAATTTTCATATTTTTGACTTAAAAAACGTTCATTTTAAGTGATTACGAGCAGGAACATTGAATTTGGAGAAATTTTGATGGTAGGGATTGGTATCTGAGATCAAAAACTAGATTATTGCATTATAAGTTTGTCAAAAAAATGTTATCAAGTGTGTCAAAAGAAAGATTTTTATTTATTTTTTTACCCAATTTTTTGGAAAAAAAAATTTGTTTGTTTGAAATGAAGTTTTATTATTATTATTGAGAAGTATGGCATTATAAGTTTGTCAAAAAATGTTGTCAAGTGTGTCAAAAGAAAGGCTTTTATTTATTTTTTACCCAATTTTTTTTAGAAAAAAATAAAATTAATAGTTTGTATGACATGAAATTTTATTATTATTATAGAGGAATTATGGAATTATAAGTTTGCCAAAAAAATAATGTCAAGTGTGTCAAAAAATGATATCATTTATTTTTTTAGCCAATTTTTTGAAAAAAAATGTAGCTGTTTTTATGACGTAAATGTAATTGAAAATGAAATTGGACATGGAAATTTTTGAATTTGTTATAGTTGTTGAAACATTTTTGGAATTTTGAAAAAGTTTGTATTATTATTTTGTAATAATTTTTGCAATATTTTTAGAATTTTAGAAAAAGTTTCAATTTTTGATTTTGTAAGAATTTTTGGAATATTTTTAGTATTTTGAAAAATTTTAAATTTTTGATTTTATTATAATTTTTGGAATATTGAAAAAAGTTTGAATATTTGATTTGTAATAATTTTTGCAATATTTTTAGAATTTTGGAAAAGTTTAAATTTTTAAAAATTTTTGGAATATTATTGGAATTTAGAAAAAATTTAAATATTTGATTTTATTCTAATTTTTGGAATTTTAACAATATTTTTGGAATTTTGATTATAATTTTCCGGCAACGTATTGATGTTTCGTGTTAGTTTTGTAATAAATTTCTAAACAGAGATAAAAAATACTTGTACTTTTACAAAGAGTTATATTTGATATACATCGCTGCCCAGAACTAAAAACCATGTCTTCATAAAAGTTTTTTGCCGAAAACTATATCCAAATCCTTAACCCAGACCGAAGTCTTGATATCTCAGAGCTGTGAGATTTCAACCCTCCATACTTTTATTTTCTGTAACCGATAGGTTAGGCCATCACGAAATATTGGTCTATGTCATATTTTATATGTGATAGTATTTATTGTTTAGTTATCCATTCTTGAAAAAAATATAAAAATACAAAAAAAATCAAACATTTGCTTCCATCAACACCTTATAATGCATGTTGTTGTGGGACATTGGTCCTAAAAGGTTTTTATGTGTTGTTGTAACACATATTGTAATTCGTACTACACAACACATTTAAAAAAAAAAATTGGGAAAAATTGCATTGATAATTAATCGTTAATTGTTGTTAAAGTGAATCGTTATTAAACCGTAAACACAATAGTGCGACCATCCCATACGGACACATTGGTCCTTCGAGCCGGATATATAAAAAATATCCACAACACATATTACGGTACCACCCAATATATTACCGTCGTGTGTACAACTAGAGTTTAAAGTGTATAACAATATAACATAACAGTGACCAAGTACCACGTAATAAATTACAGTCGCGCACCCGAACTCCCTTGTGAAGTTTAACTTATTTTATTTTGAGAGCCCGGCTTGAGATCTGTTATCTTTCGGGTCATGTAAGTCATCTCCACGATTGTAACGCTCAACTTATGTCGTACCCCTAGACTGAATTTCTGTATATGTGATTGAAATGAACACCAAAATTCATATTCCTTTTTCGATTTAATTTGAATCTTCTTTAATATTTTATTTTTTTATACAAAATATCCAACTTAAACTTTTTATATCCAAGTTGTCGCGTGATACTTGTCAGTCAGTCAGTGATGTTCAATTGAGGTCAGTTAAGTTCTTGAAGCAGTTTAGTTTTCGTTTGGTTGTTCCGTGAAAGATAGAAGAGTTTTAATTTATGCTTTAGTTTAACGTCCGTCATGGGGGAGTATGTGACATTCGAGTGTTTCCTTTTGATAAGACTTCGAGGCGATAAAAACTTATCAAGAGGAAACACTCGACATTCGAGTGTTTCATCTTGATAAGTTTTTATCCTTATGAGCTTTCGTATGTATTTTCAAGGCAAATTCATTGGTAAAGTTTTCCTTACATTTCTTACAACCATGAATTTCTGAAACAACAGATTCAAGTTTTTTTTCTTAGGAATAAACGTAAGAAACATATTTTTTTCTATGATAGCATAATAGAAAGTCTATTTTCATCACGCTTAATTTCTTGTGAAAATGGGTTCTTTTTCAACTACAGTGTAAAAAGAATAACAAATTGTAGTTGCTATGGTTTTTCATATAATTTGACAAAGTTTTTTAAACAAAGCAACCATGAAAAAATAGAATATGAATTTTTAATGAGATGTTGTCAAAAACTTATTTTATAATTTAAAGTAAACTATCATAGAAAAAATTGCATTTCCTAAAACGTTTTTCGTTTCGTGATCGAATGTTTACTTGCGAAAAAACAATGTTTTCTCCTCTTGTAGGAAAATATACTATTATTTTCTGAACAGATCTAGTAAATTATAGTATTTTAGTTTAATCATCAGTAAAACTATCTTATTTACCTGATCCAGAATTTACAACGAAATTTACTTACACTTTTAATGCTTATCTTCTCATCAAGTTCCAATTTATTTTGTCCAGCATTATCAGAAGGAATTGCAGTTTTCTCACTCTCGCTTTCATTTATTTCTTTTTTAATGTTATCTATTACTGGCTAAATCAAATTGAATTAAAATTGTTAGTTTCAATTAATTTCTTTTATTTCGTTAAAGTATATACTTCTTGGAAAGTTTCTGATTTTAATTTAATGTTTATTTCATCTCTAGTTACGAATCTTTCCATTTTAATTTATAAATTTAAATATTTTGACAAACAACAACAGTTATAAAAACAAACAAAAATCATGTATGAAAATCTGACAGACGTGGTTTTAGAAATCGTTAAGTTGACACGAATTAAAACATTTTATCGTTCTAAATATTTCGTCGATAAAATGGCATATTATAACACATCGCGGTAAATACAAATTTATTATGGTTTAAAAGTTCATAACTCACTGGTAAATATTTTAAACAAGGCATCTGGGCCTGATCATATTCCTCCAATTATACTTAAAACGTTTGCTAGGGAGCTAAAATATTTTATTTGTCTTATAAGAAAGGGATTTTTCCTGAAATATGGAAAATTGCTAGTGTACAGCAAGTTGCAAAAAAGGGTAGTAAAATTGACCCATCCAATTACAGACCCATTTCAATTTTGTCAGTAGTTTTTAAAGTTTTTGAGAAATATATAAATTTTAATTTAATGAGCTTAGAGTCTTCCAAATTACTTAATGAAAGACAATACGGCTTCCGAAAAGGAAGAGCAACAGGAGATTTGCTTTTGTTTGTTACTCATCTTTGGAACAGATCCCTTGAAAACTTTGATGAGAACTTTTGGTGTTGCTGTTGATATTTCCAAAGCATTTGACAAAGTTTAGCACAAAAATCTTATATGCAAGTTGAGATGTTATGGTTTACATGAGCCACTAATTTCCTGGATGCAAAGCTTTATATCTGAGCGCAAATTTCGAGTCAATGTTGACGGTATTTCATCGGATGTATTTTCGACTAATGCAGGAGTTCCCCAAGATTCCGCTTTGTCCCCAACTCTTTCTTATCTATATTAATGACTTGATTTCAACAATTAATCCTATCCATAGTTTTGCTGATGATAGCACTCTTCATGCATCTCATGTTGCGCCTAGATCATATTCACCTTTAGCGCTTAATTACTATAGATCAAATTTGATAGGTTCAATAAACGTTGATCTCAAAACTATCTTTGATTGGGGTGTTGCTAACAGTGTTGAATTCAATACGTCCAAAACACAAGTTTGCCATTTTTCAAGATTGTCAACACCTAACCCTTTTCCATTAAAGTTTGATACCAACGTTCTGATGGAGAAAGAGTCCGTGAAACTTCTAGGAGTTGGTTGAGGTTGAAAATAATATGAAATGGGATTCTCATATTTTTAGCCTAGCGAAGAGCGCTGTTCAAAAATTGGGGTTTTTAGGACGATGTCGTAAGTTTTTCAGTGGCGAATAGCTTCTTTTAATATACAAATCTTTTATACGCTCCTGCATGGAATATTGTTCTCGGCAAGAGGCAATTGATTAAAATAAACTAAACAGGGTGCTTGCTAAAGAAAATTGGTCTATAGTTTTTGCGGAGAGCAATCCTTCATATGCGTTTGATGAGTTCATGAAAATTCTAACTGCGAACATAAACAATTGTCGTAAGAAACTTAAAGTTAAGCATAAAACTAAAAAACTAGCCTTGGCTCTCTGATAATTTATACACGAAAATTCCAAGAAAAAACGTTCTCCAAAAAAATATTAAGAAAACCGGCTGTTCTCTTTGCTTACAAAATGAATATTTGGTTCTAACAAAAGAAATTAAAAAGCTAGTGAAAATTGAAAAAGATACTTATTACCGAAACAAATTCATTAAATGTGGGAAAGATATCACAGCTCAATGGAGATTGGTCGACAACATCCTTGGTAGTTCTAAAACTAAAAAGGAACCAATCACAAAGATATATTGTAATAATGGCTTAATCACAGAACCCGCAGAAATTGCACAATGCTTTAATGATTTCTTTCTTAATGCGACATATGATCTTAGAACTAAAACCAATAGGCGCATAGGTATACAGTTTTTTGAACAAGAGATGTTTAACCCAAAAACTTTCTTTTTCATCCCTGTTACATCAACTGAATTGCTTTCAAGCATATCCCAGCTCAAAAACAAACCCTCACGTGGATGTGATGAACTTGATATCATTACTATTAAGTGTATAGCGCCTTTGATTGTGGATGTTTTTTTTAATTGTTCCCATTCACAAAAAAAGGTGATAAGGCATTGGTGGAAAATTATCGCCCAATATCTTCTATTAGTAAAATTTTTGCAAAAACTCTTAAATCAAAGCTAGTAAAATTTCTAAATATGTCATTTCTAAATATGCGCTGATAATATTTCTAAATCGAATATTTGCCAGTATAAATAAGAACAAGTTCATTGTTAGCCTATTTATCGATATCACTAGGGCGTTTGATATGGTCGGTCATGAACTTCTTCTTGATAAACTCCATAGAATTGGGTTTCGTGAAAGCATCAATTCCTGGTTTCGCTCATACCTCTCTAATAGACAACAAGCTGTAAGAATTGGATCACGCGTTAGTTCCTTTGGCAGCCTATCAACTGGAGCTCCACAAGGCTCAGTACTGGGGCCTATATTATTTTTAATATATATAAACTCAATCTTCAACATTGTTCTTCATGGAAAAGTTACTGGTTTTGTTGACGATCTAGCCTACACATATGAAGGTTCAAGCCAGGATATACTCGTAGTCTATACAAACAGTGACTTAATAAAAATAAAAACTTGGTTTGATTTCCATTCCATGTCACTAAGTAGCAAATCCAAAGTCATATTTTTTAAAAGTAGTAACATCGATAACACCGTGGTCTACCATCACCACTTATGTGATGGGATTGCATGCAATGATTGTTGCAATTCTGCTGGTCTTCTTTCACGGTTGCTTGAGCCTAGAATACCTAAACGAATCATGTTTATTTACAAGCCTTACTGTGCGATGTTGCACTTTGTCATTAGTGTTAATTTTAGCGCTTGTGGATGGTGTGCCGTTGTTATTTAATCTAAAAATTCCGTGAATTCGGTCAAAAGTTTTCACTGTGCATCGATCATCATAAGTTAAGATATAGGGTGCTAGACATTAGAAGCAAGGAAAGATGCAAGGGTGTAACAATTTGCGTATGTTAACAATTTTTATGCGATGTTTAAGCGATTGTTACTTGATATTTCGCATACTATATCGAAGCCTGTGTGTGTTGAGTGGCCTATTGGTAGCACACTAGACTTCGAACTGGGAGGACCCGGGTTCAACTTCCATCTCAAAGGTCAAAGTTTTTTTAAGCAAAAACAGACAATCGTCAAGACACCGGTTCTCCAATCAACCGATAGTCAACTAATACAGCTGATAAATTGGAAAAACTATGTGCTGATCACCCATATACAACTAATCGATTAAAAGTAAGTCTTCAAGTAAAACTCACCATAAAATTGAGTGAATTAATACAGGTGAGGGACACTTGTTGACAGCCTACGTTCCGGTGTGGAACATATACGGCACAAAAAAATATATCGGGACCTGTAGGTTTTAAAGTTCTAGTTGCATCTTTGAAGAAATTTGAAGTTCTAATTCTGTTTTAATGCAGTAATAGTATCATAGTTGAAATTAGTCTCATTATCGGATACATGAAATAATGCATCTGCGATTGTATTATCTTCGGAAGGTAATTTACCAATGAAGTGTAAATGGCGATTTTCTTGGACTGCGTTCATCTTTAATTTATGGCTTTATTTGCGTAAGTTGATTCGAATTTCTTCAACTTATAGCTTGTACGTTTCACACTATACGATTTTATTTCGTATCCAATCTACATATACATAACTTGAGTTTTCTCGTTATGTAGTTTGTTGAGAATCCTCCAATTAAATAGCTTGTAATTTCTCACTATATATATATAGCTAGTAGCTACTGTGTATCCTTATATTTAATCCTTTGTATTTATCCTTGTACATTATATTTATCCTTTGTATTTCGATAAATAATTGATCTAAAAGAGAATATAATAATTTTTTCAAAACAAATTCTGTTTCCAGTTCCGAAAAGTTATAATCTTCAAATCTTTACCATCAATTCTCAATAATGAATTATGAATAATAATTCTTTCATTCAAATAATAAATATTTAATTATTATATGTGATCATCATTAAAATTATATAAATAATCTGCACCCTTCTTAATCTGGACTTATTGCAAAGAAGGAGATATATTTTAAATTAATATTTTTTATTCACTTCCAAAATTATTCTCCAAGCTAGTTTTGGTTACAAAAATTTAGCACAAGATAAATGAATAAATCATTTTTAAAATTTAACTTTTTTAAAAAAATAATAAACTAATATATTAATTGGTAACAAAATTATTTCTCTTATGATTTAATTAATATACTTCTTATCTTTTCCAAACATAATTAGATTTGTTAATTGTGAGTATCCTAAAGTTTACAAAAAATTACTGCCAAATATAAAATTAATAAAATTTAGTGAATTAAAATTTGGTGAGAAATCACCACAAACACTCCCTTACCAGTGATTCGCCAGAAGAACGAAAAATAATTTTCAAAAGAAAGATAAATTTTTAAATTAATTAATTTTTAAAATAAACAAAAAAATAATTTTGAAATATTTTAAAATAATGATATATAATAAATTTTAGCAATGATTCGAGCAAGAATGACCTCATAATCAAATGAAATGGATGAGATGATATTGAAATGAGTGAGCTTATTGAATCAAACGAATAAATAATTTTAGAAATTGTCGAATAACAATGAATTTAATAAAATCGCATTAGACAGTTGCTAACGACAGTGAAAAGATCAAACATCTACAACATTTAACTAGCTTTACTGGAAAGCAAAGATTTTTTAAAATCATTAAAACAATTATCAATAAAATTTAATAATTTTTGAGGTGTTTTAATTATTCTTCTAGATTTAGAAATTCTTTGATTGGGAATAATAATTACTAATGGCTGATCATTGAATGTTACTTTTTTTTGCTTTTATTTAGTAAAATAGAATCCGGTTTATTTGAAGCAGATGAATCTGATTGATTCAAGTTGAAGTTGAATCTGATAGATTCAAGGATTTTGCATTTACGAGAGAACTGTGGTGTTCATCGTCTGAATTTGCATGATAACATGGTTTAAGTCGATCAATTGAAATTTTGACTTCTTTGTCATTAATTTGTATATTGAAAGTTTTATTGTTTCGACTTAAAAATTTGAAAGGACCTGTGTAAGGAGCTTGCAATGATCTCTTTAAGGCATCTGTACGCAAAAATACATGTGAGCAAGTATGTAAATCTTTGCTCACAAAAGAAGAAGATGATATATGATGTGATGCTGGTGTTGGTCTAATTTCATCAAAATGTTTTTTCAATTCCTTAACGAACTCTGATTGGGGACAAAAAGATTTTGAAGTAGAATCTAAGAATTGTCCTGGAATTCTAATCGAGCTTCCAAAAGTGAGTTCCGCTGAAGTAGATTGTAGTTCTTCGCTGAATGAGGTTTTTAAACCTAGGACTGAAGGTAGAACTTTTGTCCAGTCTGGACGGTCATGACACATAATTGCTGATTTAATTGTGCGATGCCATCTTTCTACCATACCGTTGCATTTTGGATTATAAGAAGTGGTTCTGAATCTCTTGAAACCTAGTAAGTTGGAAAGTTCAGAGAAAAGTTGGGATTCGAATTGGGTTCCTTGATCAGTTATAATTGATTCTGGAACACCAAATCTCGAAATCCAAGAATTGTATACAGCGAATGCGACAGTTGCAGCAGTGATGTCTGGAACTGGTATCGCTTCGGGCCACCGCGTATAACGGTCGATTAGCGTTACGCAATATCGTTGGTTTTCCGATATTGGTAGAGGACCAATGATATCGAGGTGAATTTGCGAGAATCGCTGTGAATTAGTTTTAATAGTTCCAAGAGGTGATTTAGTATGTCTAAATACCTTTGACTTTTGACACGCTATACATTGTTGCGCCATAAGTTTAACATCTTTTTTAATAGACGGCCAAATAACGTGATTGGTTAATAATTTGGTTGAAGCTTTGACACCAGGATGCGAAAGTCTATGAAATGCATCGAAAACACTTTGGCGAAATTGTGCAGGAATATATGGCCTACGTATAGCAGTTGATGTGTCACAATATATTAATTTACTTTCATTGAAAGTAATTGGAAAATGTTCAAACTTCACAGTTGTGTTACTTTGAAGTATATTTTGAAATTTCTCGTCATTGGTTTGCGCGTCCGTGATTGCAGCATAATCAATTTTCTCTGGTATGAGGATTTGATCTATGCGAGATAGTGCGTCAGCTACGATATTGTCGATACCTGAAATATGCCAGATATCAGTGGTGAATTGTCCAATGAAATCCAAATGGCGAAATTGACGAGGAAATGCTTTTTCTAAATTTTGTTTAAAAGCAAAAATTAAAGGTTTGTGGTCAGTGAATAGAGTAAATTCACGACCTTCCAGGAGATACCTGAAATGCTTGATGCCTGAATACGCTGCGAGAAGTTCTCTATCATAAGCGCTATATTTAATTTGTGCATCATTAAGACGAACTGAGAAGAAACTGAGCGTTTCCCAGGTTTCTTCAACAAATTGCTGCACTACGGCTCCTATCGCTGTATCTGATGCATCGACCATAATTGCTAGTCGAGCTGAAGATGACGGATGAGCTAAAAGAGTGGCATTACACAATTTATCTTTACAATTGTCGAAGGCTTGAATGGACTCAGCTGTCCAAGTTATTGGAATTTTACTAATCTTCTTATATCCCTTTAAGAAGTTGTTGAGTAAAATTTGATCAGCTGCAGCAGCTGGTAAAAATCTTCGATAAAAGTTAATCATGCCTAAGAATCGTTTAAGCTGTTTAACATTTGAGGGACGTTCAAAGTCTTTAATGACTTGAACACGTTCATGATCTGGTAAAATACCATGTTCAGACATGACCTAAAAATTTAATTTCAGATTTGGCAAATACACATTTATCTGAATTTACGATTAAACTATTTTCAGAGAATCTCTGAAAAATCATTTGTAGATGAATTAGATGCAGAATTCAAAAAGACCGAAAGGTGTAGAAATTGCGGTTCTAGGAATGTCCTGCGGATGTATTGGAATCTGGTGATATGCCTGAACAAGATCAATGGTCGAAAAAATTGTGCATCCCTCCAACTGATGCGAAAAATCTTGGAGGGGGGGTATAGAATATCGATCTGGAACAGTAATTCTATTGAGAGCTCGATAGTCTTCACAAGGACGCCATTCTCCATTTTTCTTCTTGGCCAGATGAAGTGAACTGGACCAAGGACTACTGCTGGGTCTACAAATACCCAGTTGTACCATCTTTTCAAACTCGGCTTTAGCAATTGTTAACTTATCAGGTGCCAAGCGTCGAGTTTTACAAGAAATAGGTAAGCCAAGTGTTTCCAATTTGTGAGTAACATTATGTTTCACAGTGCTTGGCATGAGATTCCGATTTAGAATCTCTGGAAACTTTTTCAAGACTTTGATTACTGCTGTTGATACTATTGATTTATCAACAAGAAAAAGTGAAGGCTCATTACATATTGATAAACTACCAATTGAGAACAGAGAGGTTGACAGGTCTATGAGCCTCTGTCTCTGTATATCAACCAGTACTCCAGTATGATTTAGAAAATCTGATCCAATAATAGGGATCGAAACATCGGCAACTATGAATTCCCATGAAAAATTTCTTCGAAGACCAATATTTAAATCAAGAACTTTGGTGCCATAGGCACAAATGGGAGTGACGTTTGCCGCAAATAATTTAAAAGAAGTAGTTACTGGTTTGATATTGTCTGCTCCTGTATCAATTAAGAATTTAGTTTTTAATCTAGATTCGAAAATTTGTAAACGATGATTGCTCAGATCAGCAATACTCCTGAATGCATATTGCTGATCATTTACGCGTTTTTTGTAGCAGCATTATTTGAAAGAGATGTAAATTGATTAAAAAATTTACAACCCGTTACACATTTCAATGCTTTATCACCAAAACGATGATGATAAAAACATTGATCTGAAGGAGTAGCACTTCTATTTCTAGAATTTGATCTAGATGGGATTCTGGGCAAACGTGATTTAGAACGCGACCTACTACCAGTTTGTACAATTGAGGAAATTTCCTAAAGCACTTGCGATTTAAAATTATTTAATTTTTCGTCCATTAATTGAGAATTAAATAAAACATCCTGATTTGAATTATTCCAACTTAATGTTTGATGAGCAGAGGATGTAGAAGGTACATCCATTGAATAAATTTGATGCTGTGACATGGTTTCCAGCAATTTATCAGCACGCTCTGCCAACACCGAGAGTGTCACATCGTTTTCAAAAGAAGTTAATACTAATTGGACAGACTGTGGAAGGCGCGACATCCACAGTTGTTTAATTAAAGTTTCATTAACATCGGTACCAGCATTTAGCCTAAACTCAGCACGCAGATGACATGGTTTTTTGTCACCCAAAGTTAGTTTATGCAGAATATTATTCAATTTTGACTTTTCACTGTCGCCCAAGATTCGGATTACCTCTGCTTTAAAGACAGTATAAGGTCTGTCTCCTAAATCTTGAAAAATTAAAGCTGCTAATTTATCGTGCAATCTCGAATCAATAGCACCTACTGCATGCGAATATTTGCTCAATTCAGACCTTATATTTGAATTTGTAAATTGAATTTCTAAAATCCTAAACCAAACCGTAGGATTCTGATTATATAGAGAATCTGTGGTGGTTTAAATGTGAGACGATACCATCATTGCCCATTGGATTTGAAAAATTTCCTAATGGTGGCTCAGGTTGTCTAATACTTCTTGAAGATGTTAATACTGATTGAGATTGCAAATTTTGTAAACGTCTCATATTTAATTCAATAAGCTCACTCAATTCATTACGAGTGAAAGTGAGAATTTCGTCTGGATCAAGTGAACTACCATCTGTAATCACTGGTGGGGAAGATGCTGGTGGATCCATTTCCACAAACAAAAAAAAAAGTTAAGTTAAACGACCGTTAAAAAAATTATTTCGACCGACCGAAAACAAAAAATTACAATAGTAATACGCTTTGAATTTGGAATTTGTTTAATAAAACAAAATATTTAATAATTAAAGTAAAACAAAAAAAAAATTTCTTTTGGCAATATTTTTTTAAAAAAAGACTTTTTGGTTCATTATTTTCCACTTTTATAATTTTCAATTTCCTTAGTCAACATGATGAATAGGGTTGTATAATTCATGGTTTTCATATTAATTTTATTTTCCTCGCTTCTGCGACCTTGCAGACCTTCGATCAAAGAACGACAGGATTACTCTTCAGATAGGATTACTTCTTCTTTACAAATCGTTTCACTATAACAGGTGCTATACGCCAAACGAGACGATTCGTTTTCTTCAATATTGAGCTAAGAAGGTAAAGAAAAATAAATAAATAAACGATTATTTTAACAATTTCGATTACACAAGTACAAAATTGGATAGAAAAGGTTATGCAATGCTAAACCGATTTTTTATCGTTATGTCATTCGTGAATTCATTTTTAAAGCAAACACATTCGCCAAAAATTATTATTTTTTTCTTCAGAAGTTTTTGTTCGAGTTGGCTTAATTCTAAGATTTTAGTTAAATTTAACTAATTACTAAATGAACTCGAAATAACAAAATTTTCAAAACATCATGCCAAAATGACCGAAGGCACACATGAAAAAACGACTTATGACCACAAAAATTATAAACAAATTTATTTTAAAAGCTGACTAGATTTCGATAAATAACAAAAGTAACTTACTTTAGGTTTTGCAGTATTAATATATTCGGTTAAGTCTGGTTCAACTAAACCCATTTGCTCCGATTTTATAATGTTAGATAAAGTTGTTTTGCATTTATTCATCGATTTGTCATCGACATCTTCAGAGAGACCTCCTGTTTCTTCAGAACTAGTTTGTGATATTTTCTAAAAATAAAGATTTTTTAACTAAAATTTTTCAGAACATTTTTCCAAGTGGAAACTGTAATAGAAGAGAGAAAAACAGAAAAAGAGCGAGACAGAGAGAGAGAGGGAGAGAAAGAGAGGGAGAGAGAGAGAGGGAGAGAGAGAGAGAGAGGGAGAGAGAGAGAGAGAGAGAGAGAGAGAGAGAGAGAGAGAGAGAGAGAGAGAGAGAGAGAGAGAGAGAGAGAGAGAGAGAGAGAGAGAGAGAGAGAGAGAGAGAGAGAGAGAGAGAGAGAGAGAGAGAGAGACGTATAAATTAAAAAAAAAATTTAGATTAAATTCATTAAATTCGAGATCCTCAAAAGTCAGTAATCCTCAAAATAGAGAGAAAAATTAATATTCATATTGTTACGGTTATAAAAAAATCATAACGAAATTGCAGATAACGGTTAGATAGATAGATAACGGTTAATCCATTTAAAAATTGATTTCGTTTGCAAAACGTTGCAGGCGATTTAATCTTACCTTTCTTTCCGGGTCATGAGTTAGTTTGTGCCTTTGCCAACATTGTTTTAGCACAAATTTTTTACTACATTCTGAACATTCATATGGTTTCTCGTCCGAATGATTGATCCGAATATGAAGATTTAATAGACTGTTGAAATGATATTTTTTATAACAAATTTTACAATCGTACTGTGATATCTATGAAAAATAAAAATTATTGTTAGTAGTAGTTTAGGTATTGCCCTTAAGTCTAATTTAAATTATTGGAATTAAATTTATAAGATTTTTCTTATAAAAAACTCATTCATTTGATTGATAATATATAGTTTGAGCAGACGTAGCAAAATCTGTCTTATGTTTATGAGTTTTTTGATGCATTTACATTGCATTCATATGATTTTCACCGGAATGAATTATCAATCGATGATAATAAGTCTACTTTTTACGGCTTTAAGATAAGATCTAACATCAACTAATAAATCTCTATCTCCTGAAGACCTTCAAGCTATCGGGGGTGTCATAAAACTAATGATCCAGTCTGAAATCTCACCTAAATTCAGACTGGAATTCGCAGAATTGAATAAATCTCTTGTGAATATTTCAACTGAACTCAAAGCATTGAGAGACGTAATTGAAGATCAAAAACAAACAATTGAAACCTTAAGCAAAGAAGTACAACACCTCAAAACTGATAGATTTTTGCTTAAATCACTCAACACTCAAAAAAGCCTTAATCAGAATGCGATTGTTTATAGCAAGTCTTTAGCTAGTTTGTCGTCACATTCCAATCTTGATGTAATTGAGAATATCAACAACAGTCTGCCTCCACATGAGTTACAATCATATCAGAGTCATAGTAACTATAATGAAATAGTGGGCACAGCATCTATTAATGATACGATTCGCTTTGTTGAAACAGTACACTACAGGCATCTTTATGTCAGCAGACTCGATCCTAACACAACAGTTGATGATATGGTTGCCTATATCAAGAGCATGCTGAACATTGACGATAATAGGAAAGAGAATGATAAACTTTTTAAAGTTTAAAATTTTCTCATTGGTTCGAAACTAGATCGCTCCAAAATTGTATGGATTGCATAAAGTTTCATAATTTGCACCATAATTTTTTAGATTCAGTTCTTATATTAGCTCTATTGTTGGTAGATGAAATTTTTGTAAAATATTCCCAAGTTGCTGTTGATGATGATGACATATTTTTATTTTGAATATTGTTGCTTTGTAATTTCAACTGCGAATAGTGTGAGGTGTAAAAGTAAATTATTTAATATTTTGTCGTTATTTTTAACAGTTTATTAATTACCTATTATTTTTACAGTATATTACTTTTACTTATATTATTAGCCAACCGAATCAACAAATTTAAATTTAGCGATAAACAAAGTTATTTTTTGTTCATTTTGTGTTTGGCTCAATATGAAACGAAATGAAGATCACCAATGAATTACTACTTTGATTCAAAATTAAAGTAGCTATTATAAATTATTAATTAGTTGATATAGCTTAACCCTTAAACTAATTACTGCTAGCATCCTCTTTCAATCAGTAGACAACACATAAATTAAATTTTGACAGCAAATATAGATAATAAATTTTCGATGACAATTAAAATTTAAAATTTGTTGAAAACCGTAAACTGCGATTTTTAGCAGCGGTTAACGGTTACAATTTGATAAGCTGGAAACCGCGGTTTCGATTTTCGGTTAACCAAACCGTGCAAACTCTAATATTTGTTTTATATTTCATCTTTTTATTAATTCCTGCCACAGTAGCCAAAGAAATTTATTTCAACCGCGTGCAAAGATTACACGCACTCATTTTTCTGTTTAACAAAACAAATTTAATTAACACAAATATTTTTTTCCGCCCGGAAAAGCCCGGGATGCAAACTCTAAACACCATGACCACCGTGACACCACCATGACCATCATGACCACCGTGAACACCATGACCACCAAGACCAACGTGACCACCATTACTACCATGACCACCATGACCACCTTGACCACCATGACCACCATGACCACCATGACCAACATGGCCATCATGACCACCGTGAACACCATGACCATCATGAGCAACGTGAACACCATGACCACCATGACCACCGTGACCACCATGACCACCGTGACCACCATGACCACAATGACCACCATGACCACCATAACCACTATGACCACCATGACCACCATGGCCACCTTGACCACCATGACCACCATAACCTCCATGACCACTATGACCACCATGACCACCATGACCACCTTGACCACCATGACCACCAAGACCACAACGAACACCATGACCACCGTGACCACCATGACCACCATGACCACTGTGACCACCGTGAACACCGTGATCACCAATACCACTATTACCACCATGACTACCATGACCACCATGACCACCATGGCCACCATGACCACCATCTACAATCGACACATCCAACTCATATAACATTTAGTACGAGACTGAAGTGAATAAATATATAATAACAAATGAACAAATGAATGAGTTGACATTTATATGTGTGTCATAATCGAATTGTATCGTATATTTGCCGAATATTATATTCGTTTTTTATACTTCCGTTGCAAAATTCTCATAAGGCGCCTAAAGAAGTTTTACTTCAAAAAGGTAGAGTTTTATATGAAATCTACCTAATAAATACGGGGGAAAATTAATATTCAATTTCAAATTTATTATTTTATAAATCTTAATGTTGTTGAAAAGGACAAGAAAGTTTTCCACTACATTTTAACATTTATTTTATCCACTTAAATTTAAAAAAAACCTTAAATAAATTTTTACCTGTAAACTTACATTTGAATGCGTTAGTAAATGTTTCCTCAAACTTCCTCTTTGTGTATACTCTTTATTACATACAGAACATTTAAACAACCTTTCACGTGTATGACTGTTCACATGTGCTTTCATTCCTTTTTCGGTTAGTAGCTTTTTACCACATAATTTACAAGAAAACTGAAAAAAAATAGTAAAAAACTTTAAAATTTCTTTGAATGGTTTTTCAAACTTGCTAATGGTCAGTTATGAGAGCAATCCAATGAGCAATAAATGATAATCGAGAGGTTTCAACAATTAAGATAATTATTTGAAACGATATTTTGAAAAATGAGCAGTTATCAGTTACAAAATACGAATTTTACGGTTTTACAACCGTCGGTGGTTGTGCCTGTTATTGGGAGAAAATGGTTTTGTCACCAAGTGCTCGACACACATCCTCAGAATTCAGACGAAGTACTGAGAGCGAAATCAGGAATGGGTTGGACTTGAGATTAGAAAAGGATAAATAAGAAAACATATCAGGGGGGTTGTGGAAGTTTAAATCCAACTACTCGGCATAAACTTGATTTTTTTTTTTTACTTTATTTTAGTATTATATACAAATTCTAGATAAATTTATTTACGATTTATACATATGTATGTAACAGCAACATTGGTTGAAAACACATACAAAAAACAAAAATAATAGTTACAAATATCAATATTTAAAGCAATTTACAAAAATTTACAATTTAATTTAATTTCTTAAATTTTGAATTGTGAAAAGTTCCCTTATATTTGATTTGAAAAGCGATATTCTCTTCAGCGACTTTAAATTATCAGGTAGATGGTTAAACATATATAAGCCTTTATACAAGGGACTGTTTTGTCCGCCAGTAGTACGACAGAAATCTATGTGGTAGTCATCCCTTTGTCGAGTACTATATGTATGAACTGCCGTTCTTAGTTTCAGAACATAGTTGTTTTTAATCATTCCATTTTTTATTTTGTAGATCCAAACCAGAGTTTCAAAATCTGTTAATTGACTGAACAATGAACATTAAGATTTTCCTATCATGAAGGTCCTTGGTGGGTGTGCGTAGTGGAAGGTTACTTATGTTTTTGATTGTTCTGTTGAGCAAAACATGAATTTATGATAATCTCGATTTCGTAGCATTGCCATATATAGGCAGTAGGTATCGAACACTGATTATATGCGAGCTGAAAACTTTTAAAGGTAGAATATTTCGCATCTGGTAGATGATAAAGTTTGTTTTACGGATTTTATCCTTGAGACTATTGATATGATAGCTCCAGTCTAGTTTAGATTCGATCCACAGGCCTAGGTACTTATAAATGTCCACTTTGTTTAAAATCTGGCCATCTACATGCAAGCTTAAACTATCATCGTTGATTATCTTGCCTTTGCTCTTAAAGATCATATATTGTGACTTTTTTACATTTATTGTTAAAAGGTTGACATCATCCATTCATTTAAGGTATTTATATCAGTCTGCATAAGTACGTTCAATTCGTTTACTGTGTTAGATTTGTACACAAGCACCATATCATCTGTATACGAGTACATTATAAGATTACCATTCAAATCCAGACCGAATACATCATTGCAAAAGATGTTAAATAAAATGGGAGCAAGAATTGAGCCTTGAGGGACACCACTCTTTTCCGTTAGCTCACTGCTTTATCCGCCGTCAGTTTGAACGAATTGTTTTTTATCGGCCAGAAAATTTCTTAGAAGTTGTACAGTATTATCACAGATACCAATATTTTTTAGTTTTATTAATAATATTCTGTCCTTTACAGAATCAAATGCTGTTTTCAGGTCTATAAACAAACAAGACGTGACCATATTGCCATCCAAGTTAGACTTGATGTTTGAAATCAATTGTGTTGCTGCTGCTAATGTGCTGGAGTTGCGACAAAAGCCAAACTGATTTGGGTTTATGATATTATTTAGTGTTAGATATTGTTCCAGACGGCAGAACATTATTCGTTCATATACTTTTGCAAAAATTGGTAGAATGGATATAGGACGATAGTTGGACTGGTTCCATTTATCTTCATTCTTATAGATTGGTATAATCTTAGCTATTTTCAAACAGTTGGGAAACTTGCAATTTGCTATGCATTTATTTATAAGGTTTGCTAAAGAGATGCTTAGAGAAGATTTCATATAGTTGCAGAATTTAGTAGATATTTTATCATAACCAACAGCTGAATTTAGTTTTAAAGACTCTAGAATTTCTATAATTTCGTGTTGACTATTTGGAGAGAAATTAAATGGATGTAAGACGTTAGCTTGTTGTAAGTAGTTAAAATTTTCTTCGCTGAAGAAATTTAGTGTGTTACTATCAGCGCAATTTATAAAATACGTATTAAATTTTTCACATATATATGAAATATATATCATTTGGGCTGTACAAAATCTCATTATTTTCCATCAATATTATTTTTGAGCTATGCTTTGTTTTATTGAAGACTTGCTCGTTCATTATTTTCCACAGTTGTCTAAAGTCGTTACTGTTCAAAGCATTCATAAAATGGTTTTTTTGTAGCTCAATTTCTAATTTGTAGCAGATTTTTTTATAATTTTTAAATTCGATTTCAAAATAATTGTTGGTAGGATAGATTTATCCTTTAGTGATTTTAAGCTTGTAAAATTTATCACGTTTTTTCCTGTACAATTTTAGTTCATTGTGTAATGTAGACTGGAGCATGATAATGTAGAGCGGTAAAGTTCTCGAAGTATTCAATGTCTGTTTTCTCACAATTCACAATTTTGCTTACCATACGTAGTCATAGTAGTTTCTCATTCATTCACAATCCATAGACATTTGTTTTCATATAGTTTCCGTAAATAAATTTGTTCTTCGGATAAAACAATTAACAATAATAATTCTTTTGCAATCCCCTATTATTGAATCATACTGCGTTTTCACCCGCCTTACTTTACTATACTGCAAAACTTTGAATTCTCTAAAACACTAACCGTACATGATCAACGAAGTTTTCAAACCTCAAACAGCTGTGAATGTTTGTCCAATCGTCGCAATAGGAAAAAGTTGTTATCCTACAAGTCGTTATGCATTCAATTTCCTATATGGGTGTTTTTTGTATCAAATTATCTTTCCGTTATGGATCTGAGTTTCACTGCAATACTGTTGTAAGTTGTTATTTTGTAATACGTAAACATCATAAAATCGATTAAACTTACGTTTAATCCATTCTAGTTCATTGATATTTCTTACTAGTGTGTTAGAAATAATTTGTTTCGTCAAATTATTTTTGCAGTGTTAAGTATTACAAAGTAACAAACAGTTTTGTTTTAACGAAAAAAGGTCCTAACATTTATTTACATAATGTAAATTAATTGCCTTGCATCAGAAACACTTATTCGGATTTTTCGATATTAGATGAATTGCTATATAAGCAATGATATACAATAATTCATCCTCTTGTGCAGCATATTATTCACTCATGAATGACAAAATTTAAGGAAAATTTTTCATTCATGCAATTTTCGATTAGAATTAAGTTCAGTTTAAGTAGCTCAATTTTTAATTAAATTAAAATCTGTTAGTTCAATTAGTGCAAATTTATTTTAAATGTTCCGTCCAGATAGTGCAATTTAGTAACAATTACATGTTTGTGCCGTTGAAAACAAACAAAAACAAAAAAAATTCTATCTGTTTGCGTTGTTTAAAACAAAGAAAATTTAAAAAAAAAATAATTATGTTTGTGTTACAAATCAAAAAGACAAAAAATTTAATATTGACCCTGTATGTCAACTCTCTCTTAGTCTATTACATTTTGATACTGGTGTTTGACGTCGGCTAGTCGATGACATTTTTTGGATTGGTTTTTTTGTGTTGACGTCTGGGAGGCAAGTTTTTTGTTTTCAAAGTTTTTGCCTGTAACATTTGTTTGGTATGTTACACCTTTTTTATTTTTATATTGTGTTTGGAGTTAGAAAAATATTCCTTGTCAAAAAAATTTTAAATAGGAATTGTGATTTACTATTTGTTGGTAACACAAATAGTTTTACTATTGAAAATAAAGAATAAATTCTGTGTTAAATTGTTACGAAAATTGTTAGCTAAAGTAACTGTAATTAGTGATATCGTAATTATAAAAATTTACGGATAGTTTTAAATTGTTGGATATTTGTTACTTAAATTGTTAGCTAAAATACCGGTAATTAGTGATGTCTTAAATAAAACAAAAATTTACCGATAGTTGTAATTTGTTTGTTAAATTGCTAAATAAATTGTTAGATAGAATAACAGTAATCAATGACGTCTTGAATTTAATTCTGCTACATAGTTGTCGTTTCGCTCAATTTACAACATTTGGGAATTAATTTACAAAAACAAATATATATATGTATGTTCGGTGAATTGGTCTGGTAAGAAAAATAAACTTGAATTTGAAATATTTCCTAAAGTGAAATATAATGCCAGCAAGTCAACAGAGTTCATTTTTTTTGGTGTAACAAAGTTTTGTTATTATTTCTATTCAACATTGAGATCTAAGTTTTGCTGTCACTGCGGTGTATTTAACGTATTTCAACCAACATTGATGTCAAAGTTTTACGATTGCTGCCGTGTATTCTAAATATTGAAACGCATTATTTGTATCAAGTTTTTGCTGGTGCTATCGTATATTTTCTATACGACAACTCGACATTGGTTAAACCGATTTGCTGTTACCGCTGCATATGCTATATTTGGCCAATCAACCTGTACATCAAAGTTTTATTATTGCTGTCAGATTTTTTTTGATTCATTGAAATACATCTTCCTTATCAAGTTATCGCTATTACTGCCTAGTGCAAACCAACATTTACATGAAAATTTTACTATTGGTTGTCGCATATTGTATTTATTGGAACGCATCGCTTGTAGCAAAGTACTGCTGTTATTACTATTTGATATTGCCAATCAACAGTTATATAAAATCATCTATTTGGCTTATTTGGATAACAACGTTTCACTTTCACTGCTGTGCATTACACATATTTCAACAAACATTGGTGTCAAGTTTTTGCTATTGCTACCGTATATTTGGCATCTTTTTAATCATCATTTATATCAAATTTTTGGCTGTTGCTATCATCTATTTTAATTATTTCAAATCAACATTGATATCAATTATTTGCTATTATTATTTGTTTCAACGCAACATTTGTGACCAAGTTTCTGCTATTACCTCTGTATATCATACATATTGCACATTATTATTGCATATTATTAAACTTTTGACTGATATCCAATCAACATTTATATTGAAATTTTGCTGTTGCTGTCATATATTATATTCTGTGAAAAACATCATTTTATATCAAGTTTTTTGGCTGTTACTACATATTATAACTCAACATTTGCTCCAAAATTTTACTATTGTGATCGTATATGGTCAATTGTCATCAAGTTTTGGGTGTGATTGCAACCGAAGTTCAACTCAACCTCGATACTCAATCTTCCTGATACTTTACCTGTTGGATTGTGGACTGTGGATGGAGGGCTGAGCCTGTAAGACGTTGTGGCCGGAAGGATTTAATCATGTGGTGAGTGAACTTGATTTATTTTATTTTATTTGTAGAGGGGTGAATGTGTGCGAATGGGGTGTATCAGTGATTGAATGGGGGCGAGCTAGTGGTTGCGTGTGTGTGTGAACTGGCAGTGCGTGTAGCGAGACACATTTAGTCTGAAGTGGAAATGATTCTAATTTAAATATTCTTTTTCTCCGAGGTAATAATTAACATTCCAAATACCTTTTCTTTTATTATATTGCCCAAATCTGTGAATTTATATTTGTTTTAAGTAAACCAAGAATCATAATCAATTAACCTG
Source organism: Diogma glabrata (assembly GCA_963693315.1). Lineage (NCBI taxonomy): Eukaryota > Metazoa > Arthropoda > Insecta > Diptera > Cylindrotomidae > Diogma > Diogma glabrata. The sequence goes on along the minus strand of OY856188.1, from coordinate 19,213,987 downwards.
TATTAGAAAAAAAAAGGAAAACCAAATTCTTGTTATGTTTTAGGTTTATTGAATATATAATACATTAACCAACTGTAAGCTGCAGGTATGGAAATAAACTGGTTTGGACATGATTGTCTCACTTACCAATAAAATTATAATTTTTTTTTTGGTTGTAATTATTTTTGTTTTGGGAATTACTTATGGTTTTAAAAAATTTTTTTTTAAATGTTATTAATAAAGAAAAGGGGAAATAATCAATAAAGACTTTCAATATGGCGTGTGACGTTCACCAGTGCTCTAAGATTCGATCTACGGTTTACCAGCAATGGCAGTAGTTTGTGGGCTGTACCATGTTGCTCCTGTGACAGCAATACAACTTAACTTTAATTACTACCACTTGCGATACTTGCTGCGGGTCTTGGAGCTCGGTTGTCTTGCTTCGCAGTCTGAGTGTGTGGGTGAATGTTAGCCTGTGTGAAGTGTGAGTGTGTGGGCGTCTGAGAGTGATTGTGGGGGTCACCAGAGTCTCCATTTTCCATTTGTAATTTTTTTTCCATTTCCGTAACTTTTTGTAAATTTGTAAATTGCGTACATTTCTGTATTTGTGTTGAAGCAGCAGGTATTACTCTATCAAACCCACGATGGCTGAGCCTTAGTCGTGACGGCGTTAAATTACTCAAGGTACGCATCCTGCTATGCCACTCTCATTGGTTCGACAATGAGAAAGCTTTTCATTACAATTGGTAATCCAGGGGCGTTTTGAATTAGCTTTTATTTCAATATTATTTGTTTCAGTATTTTCTACAATTTTTCTTTGAACCAGTTCTCGTAGTGCATTGATGTTTTCTTTATGTGTTATTTTGGTTTCAAAATCAATTGCATCAATTTTGTCATAATTGAGAATTGTTTTCTGAATTGTTATGCGTGAAGATGGGACGCTGTGAATCCGGATACTAAGCAGCATTAAACGATAATCAGTGCGAAAAAAATCATTCACTGATAGGTAGTAAGACGTTGAAAAGATGTCAGTAGATATATGATCAATGAAAGTTTTACTATTTATGTTGTTATGGTCAATTCTTGTAGCATGTGTTTTTGAAATTTTATTTAAAGTAGCAAAACCAGCAGTATATAGTACATCTAAGTAGGTCTGAACATTTTTTTCTGTGTTCTTGTTTAGTAAGTTCAAATTAAAATCTCCTATAAAATACATTTTTTTATTGGCTGTAACAATTTCCTCTACTTTATTTAAGAAATCCGTTTGATTGGAATTAGGTGGTCGGTAAATTGCACAAACCTTGATCATTACCGATGGCAAGTTGACAATTAGAAAAGCATTGTTATCAAAACCACAATCAAATATTCTGTGTAAGACAACTGAACTTAAAACGTAAATAACTACACCTCCACCTCTGGTTGTATCTCTGCATAAGAAGTGTGCATTGTAATTATTTAGCTGAAATATATCTTGCTCGCTTGTATATAAAAATGTTTCTGTTAAAACAATAACGTGAATATTAAAATTATATGACGCAATTAAATTTTTGAAATCATTGAATTTATTTCGTAGACTACGAATGTTTAAGCTCAAAATATTTAAATAATCATCAGAATTTACCGATTTGCTTACTTTATTAACAGTATGTTTGATGTTAACACTGTCTATCACTTCAAACTCTTCACTTATTAGTCATTTATATTGTTGTTTAATTAGCTGGTATAAATTTTACATTATTGTATTATTTTTTTAACATTGGTAAGGTTTTCATCTTTTTTTTCTGGTAGACCAGTAATTATCATCATGCTATATGTTCTGCAGTTGTTTCAACGACTCTATTTCGGTTTCCATAGTGATGACTTTCGCTTCTAAGATGTTGTAGTGAATCATCATCTTTTTTAAATCACGATTTTCTTTTACCAATTTTTCATGGAGAGAAGACATGTATTGTACTGATCTTATAACATCGGACAAGGTAGCATTCTCTTCCAGTTTCATTTAATACTTTATATCTTTCATTTTCGATAGTTAATTGTTCGCTAGGTCTTTCCGAAAGTACCATACCATACCGAAAGTACCAACCATACTTCGTTCAGTAGATTTTGAAGTTGTTGACGCGTTTGTGCAACGCCATCAATATGAAAAGGTTGTTTGCACTTAAGATTAGTTTTAATATCCGTGGAAAAGTTTCCCGGTTGTTTGCACTGTTCACAACTAACCCTTTGCTTATATTTCTTTATTTTTTCATTGTATTTATGGCAGGAGGCACCAGGAAAAGCATTTGCAATGGAGGAACGTTTCTTATTTTTATTCATTTTATAGGCGTAAATTTCGTTTTATTTGCATACAAATTTCTTACCGATTTGTTATAATACTTGATAAAGTTTATTTTTTTATTTGAATCACTGACTTTACTATAAGATTATTAACAATTAAAGGATTTTACTATTTAACGGTACAACCAAAATTAAAATAAATAAAGCACAGCAAAAAAAAAACAAAAGAGTATCGAATTTAAAGTACCGTAAATAAACACAGAAATAAATATTGATTTAAAATTAAAATTTTCTAATTAAAGAACCTCACTCTTTGAATAATCAAAATTGAATCGAATTGAATTGAATTTATAACTGTCGCAGTAAAATTTCGTTGAAGAATTCAAATTCGTTTTTAATTTTTGCAAATTTATAAATCATTTATAAGTTTTTTTTTCATACAAACCACTAGTCTGACAAACCTTGCGTTTCGTTAACTGAAACAAAATTTTAGTTGTAAATTTCCTCGTGAATGAATTTTCACATGCAAAACGTAGTAGAATAGTTATAAGTTGATTAAAATTACATGATAGTTAAATGAAAGCATATTCACTAAGCCTTTCGTATAATCTTTCAAATGGTTTCAAATGCGTGTATATAGTACAGTAAAGTCTAGGGTTTCTGAAAAACAGTGGTTTTCAAAAAACAATTATAATAATTTGTTCAAAATACAAGCGCTGATAACGACTTAGTAGAAAGGTATGACCTTTTTTTGTACAGAAGCTGGCACACACTAAAAATACTCTTTCCACATCCATAGATTGTAAATATTACATTCAAAATCTTCTTTAAATTTTCTGTATCTGTCTGTGGTTTGGAGGGATAGAGAACAGAAAAAATACAGAAAATTTAGCCTTTAATCACTTGAAATTGTTTTGTCCAGGAGACAATGATTCATTTTGGTAATTCATTTTTCTGAAGCAATATATTAAGTTCTTTTCGTACAGTTAAAATTCTCTTGTACGAATAGTAGTTGTCTTAATAATTTCAACATCATTTACGCCAAAAAGAGATGCCAACGTATCTGCAAAAAGTATTGTAGCTCTGGATGGTGTGGTCGGAGAGTTCTCAAGGCTGCGTAATCAACTATTTACCAACGCTTTCATGAATTTGAAATTATCTATCAACTTCTTACTATTTTCACTATTCATTAAAAAGAATGAATTTTAATATTGTGTCAGTACTCATCAGTGTTGAATTTTCTCTGCTAAGATCCTCTACCATTTGTTAACAGGTCTCATCCCTTCTAGTAAATCTTTTAACGCATCTACATTTTCGACCAAATCTAAATCTGTCTTAAATTGCAATAAAGTTTTGTCTTTATCAATCAAGCATTACTGGATTCCAGCGATACTTAACATTGAGGTTGAATTAAAATTTCTCTCCAAAACGAGCATTGACTTTTGATTGAAAAACATGATTTCGAACAGTTGACAGTTAAATGTTTTTGACGAGCAAGAGTTTTTAAGTAAATCATGGTGGTCGATATTATTTTCATTCTCACTATCGATTACTTCAAAATCGCTTCCCCCTCGGGTGAATCTCAAATATACAATATCAGATTTTTTACAGAGTGTGTAACACACTCCAAGATGTAGATCATGATTTAGGCAAAATTGGCCAATTGCTTCGAAATATCGAATACGCTTTTTGGTAACTGAAGCTCTGTGGCCTTAGTCTCACATTCGATAGCCTTCGTTTTAAAAACGATAGTTCATTTCGACCAAACTAAAATTTCATACTTTAACATTCGATAACTCAAGAAAATTTTTACTACAATTTTAGTAAGTGTTGTCAACAGTAAAAAATAGAAAATCTACTACAGTTTTGTGTTAAATAAGGGTAATTCTTGAGTAAGGGCAATTCTGAATCGACCACTTTTGCGTTCGGCAAGCTCAAAAAATTGCCGATTGCTCGCGATCTTGTAAATTTGCTACCACATTATTTTTTAACTGTGGTGGTTGGAAATTTGTTTTAAAACCAAAATGTGTCTGCTATTGTCGAGTCCGACAACCGACATTTTGGTATGTTTGGGTTGTCGGACTCGACAATAGCAGACAAATTTTTGTCGGACAAGGTTACCCACGTGTTCTTAATCAAATTTCCAACCCCCATAGTTAAAAAAAAACAAAAATTTACAAGATCCCGGACAATCGACATTTTTTGGAGCTTGCCGAACGCAAAAGTGGCCAGTTTGAGAAAAATCGCAGAATAAATGTTTTCGGGCTCGTCAAGGACAGGCGCCTCACTAAGTATAAAATTTGTGGTAATCATCACATGAAATCGACGCCGGCGGCCGGCCCAGGGACTAAAACTAGTTCAAATACCAATAGTTATTAGAAAACTTCACTAACTGTTTCACAAGATTATAAGGTATATTTTGATCGAAAACTTTTAATTTTTGGTCTATTTAACAATTAATTCTATTTTTTTGCGAGCAAAATATTTAGCAATGCGACTACAAAATAATCCCATGATTTTAATAATTACTATAATTCAAAATAATTCAGAATAAAGCTTATATACATCATTTAAAAGTTTTTTTTTCATACAAACCATTAAATCGTAAACTGAAATAAAATTTTACCTGTTCGTGTCTCATATGAATTTTCATATGACCGACCAAATAACGTTTCCTTGTAAATTCTTTTTGACAGTGTGTACATCGAAACGAGCGTGCATGGTTCTCCATATGAAGTTTTAATGTCGCTTGTCCTTTAAAACTCTTATTACAAAATTGGCATGGAAACTGCAAGTAAAATAAAAAAACATACAAATAATAACGTTTAATGCATTTAAAAGTTGATTTTGTTTGAGACTTTGTAGGCGATTTAACCTTACCTTTATTCATTCCGGGTCATAAGTTCGTTTGTCTGGTATCTATTAAAAAATAATAGTACATTATTTAATTAGGAGCTAAAGTGCTACTTTTTGGGTTGAATCTATAGTTTGAATTACAGACGATACAAAAAAAGTCACTTTAGCTCCGAATTAAATATACACTATTTTTTTTGGCAAACGTTAATAGTAGTTTAATCAATGAGTGAATAATGAAGTAGTTTATTCTCAAGCAAAAGTTTAAAATTTGAGCGAGGCACGAGCGAGAATTTTAATTTGCGAGAGAATAAAATTCATTATTCACGAATCGATTACAATACTTTATTCTCTGACAAAGATTTTATTATAAAAAAGAATTGTGTATTATAAAAAATAAAAACATTTTCTTCAATTAAAACAATAAATCTTTATTGTTTTAATTGATAAATCAAATTTCTTAATAAAAAAACCCTGATGATAAAAAACGCACTTCTCATACAATCAACCAAGTTCAACTAAACGAAATAAGAGAGTTTAAATTAAAATTTGATTTTTGAACAAAACTTATCAAAGCAATTGTGATTATAATTTGAAAATAATTTTAATGAAATCAAAACAATTTGACCAATTGGAATCATACCAATTGAATAAAATGTTCATTAGGCAATAGGTTAAGTTCATTAGGCTATAGGTTAGAAAACAATACAATAATACATACTATTATTATCGAAAAAACATACAAATAAAGCTGATATAATTAAATGGAAGAGAATAAAATTTTTTATGCTTCACAATGATATAAAGTTGTTATAATGTCTAGGATACGCAGTATATAAAGACATTCATAAAAACCGGGGCGTTATGAGAGGGCATTATGAACTCATAACGCCCGCTAATAAGACGCTTAAAACTAAATAAAATTATGTTTACTGTAATTTTGTCTACAAAATGTAAATAAATTTTATTAAATTTAAGCTATTAAAAGATTTTTACATTTGTTTAAAAATGTTTAGCAACATTTTAGTTATTAAATGTTCATTTAGTTTTCCTAAACTATCAAATTATTTAAACGTCATACAATGTTTTTGTCATACGCTACAAAATTTAGGAGAAATTGTTTACATAGCAACGAACAGACAACAAATAATTATTTTAAACTTCAAAATAGCTATTTTTTTGGCATACTAGGATACATTTGTATTTTTTTGCATATCAATATAGGCCAACAAATTAAATTCTTTCTTAGTTTTTAGCTTATTAAGTGAAGCATGAGGCCCTTGGGCTAGACTACGCCGCTTTCCGGGCGCAATAACCTACATAACGCCCTTGGTATATAAATGGTTATTATAAATATGACATTATAATACATTAAGAATTTATAAATATGATTCATTACCGTCATGATTACGTCCAAAAAGTAAAAAATATTAAATATGTATAAATAAATTTTTTTATCAAAGCAAGCTCCAATGAAAAATTTCATTATCCAATTATACTATTTGTTATGTTTTGTTGCCATAGTTATACAATTTGTTTTGAAAAAATTGTGACTAGAAGTATATCCATTTTAAATGTATATATTTTGAAAAATTCTGCGTTTATTTATTGCTTCCTAGCTTAAAGGTTATAGAATAGGGGGTTAGTAATGACTGACGGGTAAGTGTTTTTTGTTTTATTATAATTTGTAGACCTATCCGCCGCTTTACGCAAATAATATTGGACTCAAACAACAGCATACTCACAGATATAAAAACTCGAATCGCTGCAGTTAATCGAACTTGCTACTCAATTAAACCTCTCCTTGGATCACCGTATGTATCAACTAACACCAAGCTCAACTTATACAAGACATTGATTAGACCGGTTGTGATGTATGGGTCACAAACGTGGACCCTTACACAAAATGACGAATCGCATTTATCTGTATTTGAGCGTAAGATCCTATGCTACATTTTTGGTCCACTTAAGACAGACGATGGAGAGTATAGAACCCGATGTAACTTTGAGATCAGAGACCTTCTTGAGGGTCCTGTATAATAGGTTGTATCCGTTCTAATAGGATTGCTTGGTTTGGGCATGTTCTATGAGCCGATTCAGTCTGGAGTGATTAGAAAAATGTACGTTAGTACCCCAGGGAGTCGGCGACCACGAGGTAGACCACGACTACAATGGGAGACTGACGTAATAAACGACTTTAAAAAAATCGGCTGCCATGGTAATTATGTCGCTGTTGCGAATGACCGTGGTGAATATTTGGTAGCAAGAGGTATCCAGTTGATGAGTTGATTAGTTGAGTTTTGGTAGCTTAGTTGATTGTAGTGATGATCCAGGTAGTGGCGTTGTACGATGATGAGATTTGTTTTCCTCTAGAGGAAAAGCTGCGTCGGATAAATTTATGCCAGGAATCAAATAGATATCTTCTGATGTGGTAGAGATATATAACGAATTGCTTAATTTTTCTTCTCGCTTGAATTGAATTCTCTCGAAATTGATTTGTTCAAGCAACAAATTTCTACAATGTCTCGAATCGTATCTGATTTTTTTGTTCATTAACTTCACTTAATAAATTTTAAAACTGCTTGACTGTTCGAGTTGCTATACTTTCTTTAACTCCCTTCAACGCTTCGAAATCATGTTTTTTTTAAATAGATATAATTAAATATGATACACTATTTAAATTCGTTAAATATAGTTTAATATAATTAATGCACTAATTAATCTTCTGTTGGTAAATTATTTTTCAGGAAATCATCCAAATCAAAATAACGAAGAAATGAAAAATTTACCAATGTTCAAACTTATAATTTATTTAAATTGATTTTTTCTTAAGACACAATATCTTTTATTTTATATTCAGTAATGGTGTGTTAATATAAATATATATTAAAGATGGAGTAAAATTTGTAAATTAAAAGATTTTATATTAATTAACAATATTGTAGTTAATAAGGAAAAACAAAAAACATTAATAATAATGAAAAAACGAGTGACAATTTATGTTTATGATTCCAGGCAACTTTTCTTTTTTATTCAAAAAAGCAGGAGTTAAAATTTTCAAAATAATATGATAAGTTATTGCCACAGCACTCCCCCCCTAGTTCCATCGAAGATGGGACAATATAGAAATTATTGTGCTACAGCACGAAGGAAACGAGCAGGGGTACGAGTGGTTCTACCTGCTCGCGTAATTGTAGATGCAGGGTGGAATATCTGAGTTTGAGGAATGAGATTAAATCTAACCTTCTTAGTTGAAACAGTCGCTTTAGCGTCGCGTTTCCTCGCATCTTCAGAGGTAGAAGGGAAAGACGAGGATGTGTCCGGAAAAGTAAGATGGACTTTATCTGTAGAAGACGAAGTTTCGTCTGCGCGACTGAGATCAGTACTCAAAGTAGGTGAGTTTAGAGTAAAGTCATCTTCAGATTGTTCCCTAAAGCAAGGTTTTAATCTGTCGATGGAAACTCGAATGTGTTGACCTTTACAGTCAATAACGAAATTTTTATCATCGCGACTGATGACTTGGAAAGGACCTTCGTATGGAGGTTGAAGAGATTTACGTACTAAGTCAGTACGTAAGAAGACATGCGAACAAGACTGGAGATTTTTGGAGACGAAAACATTAGGAGAAGTGTGTCTTGACGCAATAGAGGGACGAAGGTGGTTGAAATGTTGTTTCAATTGAGAAACGAAATCAGATTGAGGAGTAGAAGTTGAATTCTCGGTAAAGAATTCACCAGGAAGACGGATGTTAGTACCATAGACAAGCTCTGCCGATGAAGATTGGAAGTCTTCACGGAAAGTGGTTCGTAAACCGAGTAGTATTGACGGTAATATACGCGTCCAATCCGTTCTGTCGTAGGCCATTATCGCAGATTTTAAAGTTCGGTGCCAACGTTCGATGAGGCCGTTACATTTAGGATTGTAACTTGTAGTTCGTTTGCGTTCGAAACCGATTAGTTTTGACAACTCGCTGAAGAGATTGGATTCGAATTGGGAGCCCTGATCAGTGACGATTACTGAAGGTACTCCGAAACGAGAAATCTAATTGGAGTAGAGAGCTGATGCTACCGTTTCAGCTGTGATATCCGAGATAGGAATGGCTTCAGGCCAGCGAGTATAGCGGTCAATAATAGTGACACAATAGCGTTTGTCCTCAGAGGTAGGAAGTGGACCAATAATGTCCATGTGAATCTCGGAAAATCTTTGAGAAGTGGAAGGATAGTTACCTAAAGGAGATTGAGTATGGCGAGAAACTTTTGCCTTTTGGCAAGCCACTCAGTTCTGAGCCATTTGTCGTACATCCTTTTTAATGGATGGCCAAATGACTTTTTCAGTAAGGAGTTTGACAGAACTGCGGACTCCTGGGTGAGATAAATTATGGAGACTATTGAAAACAGATTGACGAAATTGCTTTGGAATAAAAGGTCGTGGATTACCAGAAGAGGTATCACATAAAATAGTTTTGGCATTAGAATTGCCAAACGATACTGGAAAGGATCGGAATTGAAGTGTGGGACTAGTGTCCACTAATTCCTTTAGTTCGTTATCGTTGAACTGAGCGTCAGCAATTTCATCGTAGTTAATGTTTTCTGGAATTGATATTTGCTCGATACGAGAAAGTGTATCGGCGACTACATTATCGATTCCAGAAATGTGGTGAATATCAGTCGTGAATTGACTGATAAAATCTAAATGGCGGAATTGGCGAGGACTAGCTTTGGCAGGGTTCTGCGACAAAGCGTAAATGAGTGGCTTATGACCGGTAAAGAGTGTGAAGGTTCTACCTTCAAGGAGATAACGGAAGTGTTTAATTGCAGAATAGGCTGCAAGGAGTTCGCGATCATAAGCGCTGTATTTCTGTTGCGTTTCATCGAGTCGCACAGAGAAGAAACTAAGTGGTGTCCAACAGTCGTTAATTTTTTGTTGGACAACAGCGCCAATTACCTTATCGGAAGCGTCGACCATTACGGCAAGTTGGGCAGAGTGTAAGGGGTGAGAAAGAGTTGTTGCCTCACTGAGTTGCCGCTTGCATAAGTCGAAGGCTTGAATGGCGTCTTCGGACCATTGAATGACACGTTTGTCATTCTTTTTGGGACCTTTAAGGAAATCGTTGAGGATGGCTTGGTTGCCACCAGCGTGAGGAATGAATCGTCGGTAGAAGTTTATCATTCCGAGAAAACGGCGGAGTTGCATAACTGTTTCAGGACGTTCGAAACGATTTATAGCATCGACACGTTCAGGAGTAGGTTTGATTCCAGATGAATCAATAGAATGTCCGAGAAAGTCAACGTTGGTTTTAGCAAAGTTGCATTTATCAACGTTGATAATGAGACCAGCGTCGGAAAGACGCTCAAAAACAGTCCTAAGATGTTTGAGGTGTTCCTCAAAGGTTTCAGAAGCAATAAGGAGGTCATCTATGTAGATGAAACAGAAATTTAGGTCTCGGAGAAGAGAATGCATAAACCGTTGGAAGGATTGCGCAGAGTTTCGCAATCCGAAAGTCATTCGAACGAATTCGAAGAGTCCGAACGGAGTTGAAATTGCAGTTTTTGCAATATCGCGCTCATCAATAGGAATTTGATGATATGCGCGGACAAGATCGATAGTGGAGAAAAATTTGCATCCATGAAGCTGATGCGAAAAATCCTGAATATGTGGAATAGGATAATTATCAGGAATAGTGACATTGTTAAGAGAGCGGTAGTCACCGCAAGGTCTCCACTCGCCGTTCTTCTTTTTGGCGAGGTGGAGAGGAGAGGACCAAGGGCTTTTTGACGGTCGGCAAATGCCTTGCGACAACATAATGTCGAATTCCGTCTTTGCGATGGCCAATTTGTCAGGAGCTAATCGTCGGTACTTACAAGCGACGGGAGGACCGTGAGTCTCAATGACATGAGTCACGTTATGTTTGACCGGCTTAGCTAGGTCATGAGGAGAAGTGATACCCTTAAAATCATTAAGGATATTTCGAATATGTATATCAACCGTATCATTGTTGATGGTTGTTAGCGAGAGCGTTGGAGAAGTGGAGATTTTGGCGAGAGTGAACAAGGATGTTAGTGGATCGACGAGGCGTCGATTTTTAATGTCCACTAGGAGACCATACTTGTTCAAGAAATCAGCTCCAAGAATAGGGATGTTAACATTGGCGATAACAAAGGTCTGACAGAACACACGTCTGAGACCAATGTTTAGAGTTAGAGTTTTGTTACCATATGTACTAACAGGAGTGGCGTTAGCAGCGTAGAGAGTGAAAGCTGATTTCTTCTAGAGTTTTTCCTCTGTTGTTGCGGGGAGAACTGACACTTCAGCACCTGTGTCAATCAAGAATTGTCGACGGGAGTTGATATCAAATATCAAGAGACGTAGTTTAGAGAAGCTATCATCACACGCCGCCTCATGTGATGAGCTTAGAAGTTTTTTGGAGAAGAAAATTTTGGGCAATATAATTTGCAATCGGGTTCACATTTGCGTGCGTTATCCCCGTAAGTGTGATGGTAATAACAAATACCATCGAACATTTGAGTGCGCGACTTGGAACGAGGTCGCGCGGAAGATTGATTAGAGCGATTGGGGCGATTAGGCCGAAAATTGTTGTAGTCGTTTCGATCCTTGGATCTACTACGACTTCGAGAGAAGGGTCGAGAAGAAGATTTGTGCTGCAAGGCATTCAGCAGCTGTGCGTGTTGGGTCTGCAATTCTTGATATCGCAGAGCCCAGACCTTGTCCTCACTGGAGGAAGAAGAAGGAGCGGCAGGAGTATCTACCGCACTTAGATTAGGACCAACTAATGTGGCAAAAATTCTGTCGGCTATCTCAGCAGTCTTTGGCAAGTCAGCCTTGACTACCGCGATAGTTGTACGCACAGCCTGAGGGAGTTTATCCTCCCAACGAATTTTCAACATCTTTTCAGATACTAAACCTTGGGATTCAGCAGTTAAATCCCGAAGAAATTGTGAGGGCTTTTTATCCCCAAGTTCCATACCGCGGAGCACGTTGCGCAAGCGATCAGAAGGGCTGCTTGATAAGCGGTCTAGAAGAGCCTCTTTTAGCTTATCGTATGGGTTAACCGTATCTGGTTGGGAAATAATGTCTCTTACCAGCGTAGCAAGAGACGGCGTTATGACACCAAGTACATAACCGTACTTGGCTTGCTGGGACTTAATGTTGCCCAGAGAGAATTGGCCCTCAAGCATGATAAACCAAAGTTCTGGTTTATCAGACCAAATGGGAGGGACTTTTGGGGTAATTGCGTTAATTTGGGGAGCGGATAGTGGAGAAAGTATTTCAACCGACCTTGCAGGTAGCGGTTTTGAAGAGGAAGGTGTAGAAGAAGAAGCAGATGATTGATGGAGCTGAATTCTGGCAAATGCAGCTTCCATCCGTTCATCTAACATCTTGTCAAACTGCTCTTGTGTTACCGTGAAGGTCTGAGCAGCTTGTTCCTGATCAAGTTATTATTGCCACAAGTTGACTATTTCCGCAATTTAATTCTAAATTTTTTAAAAGGTATTTGTTTTTGACACATTTTAATTATATTGCAGGACTGCTGGAATTGTCATTGTTTCTATAAATTTTTTTGTTATTTTCTACTAACTTGGCACATAGTATCAATTTTATGATTATTATGATAAACAACATAAACAGTCTTCGACGATACTGTTCCATTTGTAATTTTTTGTGTTTTTACATGCCTTATAATCATATAATATAGCAACTCAGTATTTTATATTGAAATCTCCTCGCCGAACAGACCGTATAATGTCAATTTAAAATATATTTGTATTGGAACGATGAAATTGCGAATTTGACAGTTTTAGTACAATTTAGAATTTTTGGTACTCAATAGCATGGATTGGAACACAGTCTAAATTATACTAGCTCGCTGCTAAATTGTACTAAACTGAAAAAATAAACATAACAATCCAACTACGGATTTTCAGCATAGTAATCCAAGTAACAGCTGTTTACAATTTTGACAACTGGTTTTTTTTAAAACCCAAAATAATTATTTTTTCTTGCAATTCAAACGATTTTGGGTTGTGTTTAAGTTGCTTTTACTATATGGTAAGTTATTTAAATTATTATTTTGATATTTTAGTACTATAAAAATATTATATTTAGGATAGATTTACTTACAAATCTCACATGCAGGCGGCGTGCGTGCCAGGCATACAAAATATTTTGTGGTTATATCTGCGGAAAAGTAGATTTTTCTTTTATTCTATTCTAGTACAAAATTGAATATTTTTTGTGCATGTGCTACAAAAAATGTATTTAATGTCTTTTATGAAATTTGTTGGATAATTCCGTTTCTACTTAGCTTTTTGATTTTAACTAATTTCATACATTGATTCTACTTGTATGCATATCTGTCTGATCAAGAAATCTACCTTTTTCTAGCGGATATACCTGCCGCTGGACTTTTTTATATTAAATTCGAACTCCTCAAAAGTCGGTAATCCTCAAAGTAGAGGAAAAAATTAATATTCATATTGTTACGGTTATAACGAAATATAACCTAACATTCTTTTTAATTTGGCACAAATGAAACACCCTATAACATATTCATAACGATAAACATTGTTCGTTGATTATTAAAATAAAGCAAAAAATCAAATGGATCAAACGCACATTATTGTTGTACAGGTAAGGAACAAACAAAAATTATTTCTTATTTTGTTTAAACCAACATTCTGGATTAAAGATGTAACGATCAATAGATCGATTTTTCTAGATCCAAAGGGATAGTATTTAAGCAAGTTTTTTTAGAAAGAATAAAATTAATTGTAAACGAAACGCTGTATCGTGCATATAAAACCGTGTAGACTGTAGAATAGAAGTACATAAAATTAGTTTTTGTAAATAAAGTTTTAAGTGTTATTTGATAGAATTATCTTGTAGATTATTTTGAACGCTGTGTTTACATTGGAAATTTCTACCATCAACCGTTGGAATTTCTGAAGCTATTGGACGAATATTCTAGATATGAATATTGTTTTTCTGTTGTTGTGGAACCATAGCTGTGTTGAATACTTAATAAAATCTGGTGTTTGTGCTTATACTAATCAGTGATCGAATCCAGAAGGAGATTTTGGAAATACGTTTATCAAATTGAGAGTAAGACCAATTCGAAGTTGGGTTGTAAAATGTGACAGAATTAAAATTTTTTTATTCGTATAAATCTTGTTGAGAACGTTTCAAGAAAGTTTTTCACTTCATTTTAACTTTTATCTTGTCTACTAATAAGCACAAAGCCTTAAGTAAATCCTTACCTGTAATCTTTTTTTCTCATGAATTTTTATATGCATGGTCAAATTAAATAGTTGTGCGAATTCTCTATTACATTCAGGACATATAAACAAATTTTCACGTTTATGAATGTTTATATGTTGTTCAAGTCCCTCTTTGGATGGTAACTTTGTATCACATAATTTACAAAAAAACTGAAACAAAAAGAAAAAAAAATTAGGTTTCTTGGAATGGTTTTTAAGCAGTAACTTTCCACATTTCAACCCTTTCGGCATTGTGTGTAATACTGGTCTAGCTTACCCGAGCTATAGGCCGGGGCTCTTATCCTCTTTTACATACTAAAAACCCGTTGTGATTAGTGCTATAATTTTTCTTTCGGAGTTCATAGTGTTTATTTAGTTATACTGTATTTTCGTTGTGTCCAAATCCACGACGCATTAACGACTGAGCCAAGTCGAAAACAGTTTTGGAACACAACCAGGTAGCTATTAGCTAATGTAACCTCTGACTCTACCTGTAAGACTAGGTTACATTGCTAAACGTTATAACATGATGGTGGCGATATTATAGTAGTATAGTACACAGTAGTAAACCTAGAAAAAGTTGCCGATTGAGGTAATCAAAATTTGGACAATTTGAATTCCACCAAAACACAGTTATTGATTGTATACTGATCAAAGACCGAGTTCCCAACGGCATTTCAATCAGTTGTTGTGTAACCAACAAATTACCGAATCTGAAACCATTTGTTTATTGGGTTTCACATTTTATTGGGTTTCGCAAAAGTTTTTATCAACTACAACAAAGAATTCCCATACGATCAAACATGGACAGTTAGACAGAGCTTTGCAGAACAATTGATAGTCTACCGGTTGCAGCATGCCTTCAAAATTTACGCATGTCTGACCACACAAACCCCTCTGGGTTGTGGTAGTAAAATAAAGATATGACAATCTCGTTGAAAAATTCAAATTCGTTTTTACTATTAAAATTTTTTTTATACAAACCATTATTATCGTTAATTGAAATAAAATTTTACCTGTTTTCCTCGTTTATGAGTTTTCATATGTACTACCAAAGCATTTTTATATGTAAATTCTTTTTGACATATTGAACATTGAAACAGGTTTTCGCGTGTATGGCTCGTCATATGATGGTTGCATTCTCTTTTTCCTTTAAACTCCTTATTACAAAATTGACATAGAAACTGTAAGTAAAATTAATAAAATTGCACAAATAACATTTAATGCATTTAAAAATCGATTTTGTTTGACGGACGTTGTAGCCGAATTAACCTTACCTTCATTCTTTGCGGGTCATGAGTTTGTTTGTGCATTTCCAAACTTTCTTTTAACATAAATTTTTTGTTACATCCTGAACATTCATATGGTTTCTCCCCCGAATGATTTCTCATATGACGGTTTAACTGGTAATTGAACTTATAAATTTTATTACAAATTTTGCATTCGTGACGTTTTTCTGATATCTATGGAAAATAAAAATTATTGTTAGTAGTAGTTTAGGTATTGCTCTTAAATTTAATTTAAGTTACTGAAATTACATTTATAAGATTTCTCTTATCCAAAACTCATTTATTTGATTAATAATATTAGACCAAGCTCCCACGACACTTTAGTCTACTTCACATGTGTGAAATTAGGTTTAACTTATAGAACCTATATCTTTCGTGCCATAACTGAAACCATGAATCGGCCAATCTACCGTTTATAGAAAATTGACAGTGCAGTTTACTTTGAATGGTCAAGCAATGGTTAACATTAATAGGCTATTGTTATTGGGCCAATACTCTCTTTCTCTCTCTCTCTGGCGTTTACATCCCATGGAGGGATTTTGCCGTCTGTGCAATCAGCTTCCAATCGTCTCGTTCCATGACCAGTTGACCCCAGTTTCGACATCCTATATCACGAAGGTCTTGGATGATGTCATCACGCCAGCGTTGTCTAGGTCTAGACCAATACTGTAGCCATGAATTTGCCGATCTGTTTCATTTTTTTAAATTTCACTTGAGTATTATCCCTTTTAGAAATACATAGTTTGAAAAATTTCACATATATTTTAGTTATCGTCTTGTCGGTTGAAAGACTATGATAATATAGAAGAGGTTGGTATATGTTTTAATTTATTTTCATTTCTATTTTAATTATTTTGTAAATAATTTATTTAAATTTTATATTTTATTTAAATTATTTTATATTTTTTTTAATTGCGGGGTACTGGTAGTCATGTTTGCCATTACCCAGCCATTCTTGCAACTGAACCAGTTGTATGGGGAGTTTGGATTTTTTCCGTCATTTTTATTTTATTTTAAATTAGTTTGTATTTAATTTATTGAAATTTACATATGATAATAATGTATATTTTTTAACTGCCCAGTCATGGTTGCCAGTATTTGGTCATTACTACAATGCTGGTCATCATTATTGGCCCGTTACTAGGCCAACTGTACAACCTTGTATGGGCCATTGCTGTTGTTTTTTTCTCTGGCCCATGAATGGCAACCATTTATTGTCCGAAGTTATCATCCAGCAAAATTATGTTAATGGCCCAGTCGTGGTTGCCAGTACTCGCCCATTGCTGCATTACTGGCTGCCAGTAATGGACCATTACTGGACCAGTTGTACAACCTAGTATGGGATCTTCTTCTGAAGTTATAGTCAATTCATTATCGGTGGAGTATACTTTTTGCTGCTTCAGTGCACAGAAGTCTATACAAAACCCTAGGGATTCACAGGGATAATTGGCTACGAATTATCACCTGTCACTCATATAAAATACATCTACAAGATTTGAATCAGAAATATTATGAGCGCGTAGTATATTTTTGAACCATTCACACATATTCTCTCCTTCAGCCAATTGGCTGACTTTGGCTAAATATTTTGAATCATCAAGTTAGCAAACTAACTTGCCACACGTTCATTTTAACTGATTACGAGTAGGAACATTGAATTTGGAGAAATCTTGATGGTAGGGATTGGTATGTGAGATCAAAAACAAGATTATTGCATTATAAGTTTGTCAAACAAATCAAGTGTGTCAAAAGAAAGATTTTTATTTACTTTTTTACCATTTTTTGGAAAAAAATATATTAACTTATTTCTTTGATATTTTTTTTTTTGTATTAAATTTCTAGATATTACGATGTGTGAATTCATAGGATGAGAGAATATTTCGTCAACATCTAAGTCAACATTCTAATCAACATCCTAAGTCACGAGTGTAAAGTCATTATTGATTGTTGCCAATCAATGCGAAACTTAATATCTGACGTAAAGTCAATATGTTGTTATATTTTTGGTTAGGAAATATAGACAACATTAGGGCAATTTTTAATTTCGGATTGGTTTTTGTGAACAATTAAGCTTAAGTACATATTGGAAATCACTTATCACTTATTTGTATCATTGTATGACATGAAATTTTATTATTATTATAGAAAATTATAGCATTATAAGTTTGTCAAAAAAATAATGTCAAGTGTGTCAAAAAATGATTTCATTTATTTTTTTGGCTAATTTTTTTGAAAAAAAAATTTTTTGCTGTTTTTATGACGTAAATGTAATAGACCGGGAGGCAGCGTTGCAAAAGAAAGTCATTTGATGCCGGTTGATTTTTATTTATTTTAGTTAATTAACTCCAGCTGATGATAAATCTGGCGGTCAGCTGCTATAGTAGTGGGGGGTGTGGTTGTGGGAGACTTTTAAACTGGTAAAAAAACGAATTCCAAAAGTAATTTGATGCCGCTTCAAAATTTGTATGATGCATGTTTACACCATAACAATTGAAAAAAAGTGATCAGCTGATTGGCGGATGGGGGATTATAGGTCAGCTCCTCGTATACATCAGTATAAAAATGCAATATAGTCAAGACCTTTCTGCATAGGATCTTGATGAAACTTTGGTAAATGATCCAGGTTCACTTGAAAATAGAAAACCTGAATTCATTTTGAATTTGGACAAAATGGCGGGAGGTCTCCCGAACACCTCTAAGTTTAAATATTCAATAACTTCTAATCCCGACTTATGATCTTATGGAAATTTGGTATATAAAGTTTTAGTACTGTTTTCCAATATTTCTGCATACCAACTTCCGGTTAAAAAGTTTTTTTTCCAGGTGTTTATCCCTACTGTAGCCTACAATTACCGATCGATTTTCATGAAACGTTGGTAAAAGCTTTCAAGTAACATGAGAAAGATTTTATTAGCTTTTGCAGTACATTGGATAAAGGGTTGGAGGGTCCACCATACAACAGGTGATTTTTTCCACAATGTTTTTTTTGTTTGTCGGGAGCATAAAACATTCGTTCGGGAATGAATTTTGACGACACTTTGGAAAAAGATGCAAATATGTATGGCAAGAAACTGATTAGTTTTTGAGCGATAGTGAACAAAGGGGTCTCCCAAACACCCAAAGATTAATAACATCGGTACCTGACCATCGAATTGGATGAAACTTGGTACATAAACATTTGGTACGAATCGCAAAAGTTCTGCATCCCATTTTCCGGTTTTTCATTTACGGTAAAAAATTTTGGTACTCCCAGCAAACGTTGATAAAATGGTGACACAATAAGCAGGTGTTCGGGAGGCCCCCCACCACTTATCTCAATACTGTCCAAAAACTAATCAGTGTTTTGTCATTTAAGTCTCCATATTTTTTCAAAGTATCACTAAAATTGATTAATGAATGAAGTCTGTATGCTCCCAACAATCTTTAAAAACCAAGTGCGAAAAGTCAGCAGTTGTATGGTAGACCCCCCGACCAGGAGTACATAGTACAAGAATTTTAAATTTCAAGTCGAATAAGACAAGAAAGTTTTTCACATCATTTTAACATTCATTTTATCCACTACTAAGCACAAAACCTTAAATAAATTCTTACCTGTTCTTTTGAATGAATTTTTAAATGCTGTTTCAAAGTATCTTTTTCTGTAAAGTCTTTATTACATTCAGAACAATTGAACAACCTTTCACGTGTATGTTTGTTTATATGTCTTTTAAGTCCCCCTTTGGTTGCTAACTTTGTATCACATAATTTACAAGAAAACTGAAAAGAAATAGTAAAAAATTCAGAATTCAGACTAATGCCCGATTTATAGTCGGTAACGTTAACTTAACGTTAACTTTAACTTAACCGTAAATTAAGCACTACAAAATTTTGATTTATAGTCGGTAAGAAATTACGTATTCTTTCACGTTTGATTTGATATTAATTTTGGTTTTGTAATCAATCTTATAAATCAATCAATTCTTTAAAAGTTACAAACTGATTTTAAAATCAAAATTTAAAATAATGAAATTCGAAATAAACATTTGATACAAAATAATATTGGGCTTTAAAGTCGCTCTTTTTATATCCTTTGCATTTTTTAATAAATAAAATTTTATTTTTATGGACACTTGCATTCAAATATGTATTAGTTTTCTTCAGTTTTTATACTAAACGTCAAAAAATCCTTAACAAAATCTTTAAGATAGAATGAAATGAACTTTACGTTAAGTTAACGTTAAGTTTGCGTTAACGACTATAAATGCTCTAGTGCATTTTCATACATTTGTACTTTGCGTTAAGTTAACGTTAAGTTAAAGTTACCGACTATAAATCGGGCATAAGTACTGAGAGCGAAATCTCGTACGGGTTGGACTTGAGATTAACACCTTTTTCCCGAAAAACGTGTCGTTAGAAAAGGATAAATAAGAAAAAATATCAAGGGGGTTCTCCGAGTTCAAATCCGTTTATTATAAATCGTTATGATTAAAATTAAAAGAGAAAATGAAACTCCATACACTCTATTCGTCGTCGTGGTAATTTCTTGAGAGTGCACTAAATATTGCTTAGGTTTTAACTGTGCAATCGAATGACTTAAAGTCCAACTAGATTAGTAATTTGATCTTTCTATTTGATCGTGTTAATATGTGGAGCTAGTACTGGTAAAGAACTCAGATCAGATTTGTTTAAAATTTCAATATCGAAGTTGAAATTTATTAACTCAGAGTGATGAGATATAATTATGGTATTGAAGAAGGAGGTTTGGGCAGTGAGACTTGAGAAGTTCGCATTTATCTCTTATTTTATTTTTATTTTCTCTAATCTATCACGAAATATTGGCGTATGCCATATTTTATATGTGAAAGTATTTATTGTTTAGTTTTCCATTCTTGTAAAAAATATAAAAATACCAAAAGAAACAAACATTTGCATCCATCAACACCTTATAATGCACGTTGTTGTGGGACATTGGTCCTAAAAATTTTTTATGTGTTGTTGTATTGTAACACATATTGTAATTCCTACTACACACCACATTTTATTAAAAAAAATTGGAAAAATTGAATTTATAATTAATCGTTAATTAAATTAAAAGTGAACTGTTATTAAACCGTAAACACACTAGTGTGACCATCCCATGCGCACACATTGGTCCTTTGAGGTAGATATATAAAAAATATCCACAACACATATTACGGTACCACCCAGTAAATTACCGTCATGAGTACAACTATAGTTTACAGAGCATAACAAATAACAATATAACATTATAACAGTGACCGAGTACCACGCAATAGATTACAGTCGCGCACCTGAACTCCCTTGCAAAGTTTCACGTATTTTATTTTGTAAGCCCGGCTTGAGATCTGCTCTCTTTCGGGTCATGTAGGTCATCCCCACGATTGTAACGCTCAACTTATGTCGTACCACTAGATTCAGTCTAGTATATGTGATTGAAATGAAAACCAAGATTCATATCCCTCTTTCGATTTAATTTAAATCTTCTGTAATATTTTATTTTTTTTATACAAAATATCGGGGATATTACTTTTACTTAGGAGCCAAGAATTTTTTTTATCTGATATAGAATCACTCTCTGAAGCGAATAAAACCAAAACGAGTTGTATATCAACCCCGGGGGCCAAGATACAGGTCCTTGAAAAAAGCAAAATCCATACAAAATTGCACTGTTTCCACAAAAAAATTTTCTATTTTTTTAATTTTAGCTTTATTTCCTATGTGCTTATAAGATAAATGATCAAAACTGTCCCTTTTACTAAATTATCTTAATTTACGATAAAAATAATAAAAAAAAAACCACTCGCGCCTAAGTTAAAGTAATCTTGCCAAAATATCAAACTTAAACTTTTTGAAATAACAACAAAACAAAATATTTCTGGGTTGGAGAAACTTTTTATATCCAAGTTGTCGCGTGATACTTGTTCAGTCAGTCAGTGATGTTCAATTGAGTTTAGTTAAGTTCTTCGAGCAGTTTAGTTTTCGTTTTTGTTCGGTTGTTCCGTGAAAGATAGAAGGGTTTTAAATTATGCATGAGTTTAACGGCCGTCATGGAGGAGTATGTGACATTCGAGTGTTTCCTCTTGATAAGCGTATTGTTTGTTCAAGCAACTAATCGAAAGTCTTACCTTTAATCTAGTTTTTTTGTGTCTTTTAATGTGTAAAGCCCAGTTATTCCTACGTTTGAATATTTTTTTACATTTTAAACATTTATATAGGTTTTTATCCATATGAGCTTTCATATGCATTTTTAAGGCAAGTTCATCCGTAAAGTTTTCCTTACATGTCTTACAACCATGTGTTTCAGATTCTAGTTTTATTTCCTAAGAATAAATGTAAAAAAAATATTTCTATTATCTGAAGAGAAGTAGTAAATTATAGTATTTTACTTTGATCATCAATAAAAATATATTATTTACCTGATCCAGAATTTACAACAAAAATACTTACACTTTTAATGCTTATCTCTTGATGTTCCAATTTATTTTGTCCAGCATTATAAGAAGTTGTAGTTTCCCCACTCTCGCCTTCATTTATTTCGTTTTTAATTTTATCTACTACTGACTAAAATCGAATTAAAATTGTTAGTTTCAATTAATTTCTATAATTACGGTAAAATATATAATACTTCTTGCAAATTTTCTGGTTCTAATTTAATGTCTATTTCATTTCTAATTACGAATCTTTCCATTTTAATTTATGAATTTAAATTTTTTGTCAAACAAATATTGACACAAATAACAACAGTTATGTAAACAAACCAAAATCAACTATCAAAATCTGACAGACGTGGATTTAGAAATCGTTACTTCCAAAGTTTACAGGGTATTAAAACATTTTACCGTTCAAAATATTTAAAAATTCATAATACGCCTCACGGGTAAATATTTTAAACTTTTATTGAAAGAAAATGTATACTATATAATATCTATTCTAGAAAGATATTTATTCGTAGTAGTGTAGAGTTTCGTTGGTAAAAAGAATAGATTAATGGTTATATATCTTTTGATTAATTTAACATCTTTGTTGGCCCCGAGCCCGTTTGTAGATTGTAGACAAAGGCATCCACAAAAGGATGAGCGAAGTTATTATAACGCAATGGTCCAAAAACTGGAACCATATCGCGGACTTAAGGTATTCCAAAGAATTGATTGGACCGTTCATTCAAACGAGAGCAGTAATGTGCTCTAGGTTAGATACGAACAACCTGAAAATGCTGACATGGGTTCTTACAGGATAATGTAATCTAAGAAAACACCTTTAAAATATTGTGGTGGAGCCGAGGAACGAATCTAGAAGAAAAGACCCCAGCCTTTCTCCAAGATTATGGAGCCTTGAACACGAAAAGGTTGCATCTGGAGGAGTATATAAAAATATTGACAAGCATTACCTGCAATAACTTAATATCCTCTCCATATCTCGAAATTCCTAAAGGCAGCTGGAATGGAGGAGGTGCTCTAACTGAGTATTCACCAGGGAGTAGTAGGGTGGGGTACAATTTGATCATTTTGATCGCAGTACAACGTCATCACCACTGAAAATTTTAAGACAAACGTTTCAATTGGTACAATCCATACAGGATAGGATTTGTTTGTTATTGGTTAGTAGACTTGGCTCTGCGCTTAGAAATTGTTGAATCTGTTTATTCACTTAATAAAAACAAAACAATTTTCGAATTTTGATTTCGAATAAATTAATTATTTGACCGCATCAGTGCTGCGTGAAGTCAACTAGTGGAACAAGTTTGAGCTTTTATCGATTACTTAGTTGGTTCGTGTCACGAGTAAATTAAGTGTGCGTTTAATGGTGCATGCACAATGAAAAACTTTTACTCATGAAATCCGAGTTTGAAAAATATTTGTTGCACTCAGCATGGTTCAATTTTTTTTTTAAAACACTTTTTACTCCATGATAAAGGTAAAACAATATTAACTTTTGCTTTATGAATATTGTCGTACTTATGTCGTTTTCTTTTTGACAAAAAAAAGTGATCTAAGAGCAAAAAAAGTAGCTGTCAGATCACTTTTTTTTGCATTTTGTATTCTTTTTGTACAAAAAATTGCTCTTTTTTTGATCTGAGAATATTTTTTCTGAATCTAGATTTTTTGGTAGATCAAGTTGCAAATACAATAAATTTACACAAATATATTTACAAATCTGTAAAATTAGTCAACAAACAAGACGCCATTTATTTATTATTATTTTTTTAAAGTGAAATAGTTATTTGTTTGAATAAATGTTTTGTTTAAATCGTCTTTTAAATCCAAAATTAATTAAAAACTATTTAATTAAATTCTATTAATTAACAAAAACATTAAATGAGAGTTCACAAACACAACTACAAAACTAGATCAAATTTTTTTATATTCGTTTTGTGAAAAAAAAATCACTTTCCTGCTCTGGCAAAAAGAAAACGACATTAAAGTGTGTAAAAATTAAAAAATAATATCAGCAAATTGCTCAAATCTCGTGAGTAAAAGTTTTTTCATTGTGCGTGCACCGTAAGTTGTATAGAATTGATTTATTCAAATTTAAAAATATTAATATCTACAGTACCTCCTTTCGCAGATAAAGACTTCCGCTTAGCTTGCTTTCTCCAGACGAGTATTAAGTCACAGTTTCCTAAGGTATTCAGGACAAATATAACGCCATGCTTATTTTGACGTGTAGCTGTTGGGATCGAATAACTGTGAAATGTTAAAAAAAAATCTAGTAGGCTTATGTCGTTTTCTTTTTACCAAAAAAAATTGCTCTAAACACGCCCATTTTCGATCTAGATCGATTTTTTTTTACATTACGTATTCTATTTGACAAAAAAAGCACTCTTTTTGCTCTGAAAATTAATCTAGATTTTTTCGTAGAGCAAGTTGTAAATACAATAGAGTTGCACAAATACATTTACACATCCCTCAAAATTTGTAAACAAACAAGACGCCATTTAGTTATTATTATTTTTTTTAAGTGAAATAATTATTGTTTAAATAAATTAATTAACAAGTAAACATGTTAAATTTTTATTGGAAGAGTATATGTTTGTAAAATAAAATTTACTTGCATTACACGAATCACGACATCATCGTGTCATTACTTGACAATTATGAAAGAGGATTTTTGATTCACCGGGAACTTTTAGTCTATGTTCGTAGAGGAGTTTGGTGATAAACTTTTGAGATGTTCTTGAATGGTTCCTTAATACCAATAATGGGCATTTCCAAGCTCCATTGTGAGCTCTTACATCTTGTCATTGGTGCTTTTAGAAATTTGTGAATATCCAAAAGACCTCTTAAGGAGATACCAGCTATAAGTACATCCGCGTAAGGACGACTATCTGACTCTTCCTCAGTCAAGCAAGAAGATGCCACAGTTTTACGAATGTTGTGCTTCAGACGAACATATTTAAAATTGCGTTGACCGAAACGAAAGAAAATCGGTATAGGAGCAGTTTTATCGTCAGAGGATTCAATATTTTTAATTGGAACCAACACATGACAGAGCTATCGGCGGGTTTGTTGTTTAAATTGACGGAAGACCGGATCCGTGTTGGATGCTACTTCTTCCGTCGTTGTAGTTGTCGTAGGAGGATGTAAAAGGTGTCGAAGAGGTTGTACTCGATGTTCAATTCGAAAAAATGACCTAACGTCCTACAATTCCAACAACGATCTTTTTCAAGCAAGTGTCTCGGAACAAATAACGGTGGTGGTAAACGATTTCGAAAGTTTGTTATGAAAGTAGAAACATTTTTTCATTTCGATGTTTGTTGCTTTTGATGCAGGTATGGTGTAAAAGACTAATTATTATCCATTTCATTCACGGATCGAAAATTTAGGCTTGGATGAATATTTGGATTAGATGAATTCGAACGTGATGCGTACGTAAAAGAGTTTCGTTCTGGAACATAATTATTTTGTTGTCAGGCATTTTCAATTAAAGCGCATTCATCAAAAACTTCCGCAACTGAAAGAAATCTTCTACCTGCTAGTTTTTACTTTAGTCCGGATCGCATGTTGCCATGCAAAATAACCATGAACTCAAAGTCACTCAAATGTGCTGATAAAGCAAGAGTTAATTCTGCTAGCGCACTATAAAAATCATGGAAAGTTTCATTCGGTTTTTGTTTTCTACCCTCTAAGGTTTAGCGAACATCAAAGTGATTTCTTTCATCCTTGAATTGTCTTTAATCCAAGACGTCGGACGGTTGGTTTCTTTTTATGACCAAAACCAATTTAATGCTTCACCTTTCAGTAGGTATTGAATGTCATTCATCAAAACATACAACGGAACATTGTACGACGAGGCGTTAGTTTCGACTCAATACAAGAAGCGCTTAATGTTGAGTCCTTCTCTAGACCAATCAAAGAATAAATTCCATTTATGAATTGGAGAAAAGGATTTATGGGAGCCACTTGGAAGGTGCATGTCATGATTTACTCTAAGATCGCATTCAGGAGTACGTTGATGGAGACTTGATGCTACTGGCTTCATCTTACTCGCCAAGGTTTCATTGGATGAAACATCAATGTTTGGTGCTTAATGCTGATGTTGGGTTTGTTGATACTATAAGTAGACCTGAAAGCACATCCATGTTTGGTGCTGAATGCTGATGTTGGGTTTGTTGATACTAAAAGTAGACCTGAAAGCACGGTATTTTAGATAAGTTGGCCACATTTGGAGATGGCCAATTGAAGTAGATCCGATTTGATAGCATTTGGTGAATGAGATGTCATAAGATTCTGAATGTTTGTTACTACAATTAGTAAATTTCCTAGTGATGAGGATGGATTCATTTTAATAGAAGCAGGACGAATGGAGGTTGTCGAACTAGACGTTATGCAGCTACTTGGAAATTTGACTCAGTTAATCGAACGTTGAGGAAGTGGTTGTTGTTTGGAAGGAACACTTTGTGGAGCACTAGCAAAAGATTTCCCATCGTTGTCAGATATATTTTGTTCTTGAAGGTGCATCGTGCTACTAACTGTAGGTAATAAAAGAATAATGAACAATAAAATGATGAAATGTTAATGAGGATTTTTAATAAAAAAAAAATCAAAGATGAGAAATCAGCAACGAAAGCAATCAATATCAAAACATCTGTTGATGGATATGATTTTGTAATTTGAAGTTCTAATTCTGTTTTTTTATGCAGTTATTTATGTTAGTGTTGAAGTCGTTAATCTGAAGTCGTTAGTCTCGAATATGGCCGTTTCACTGTCGGATACATGAAATAATGTATCTGCGATTTTATTATCGTCGATGATTCGATTTTCTTTAACTTATAATAACTTTAACAATTTTCTTTATTTACACCGTATTCCAGTACAGTGTTATATTTTCGGTATCGTTTGTATAACTTTACACAATATCATGTTCACGACAATTCTCCATGCAACAATGCGATCTAATTAAATTTTAAATCGTAAATCGATTCAACGCGCAACGAATTAAACTAAATTATGTACCAAAATGATAAAGAAAATAATTTCAAATCCACCATTTTAAAGAATAACAGAAAATTATTCAAATGCGAAGTTCCCAACATGTACATGAGCATCGATTAATTATAAAATTGACAATTCAACAGTTTATAGAGTTTTGTATTTGTTAATTACAGTTGTTTTGAATGTTAATTCAATCGTTTTCAACAGGCAGCATTACTTCTTCTTTACAAATCGTTTCACTGTAACAAGTGCTATACACCAAACGAGATGTTTCGTTGTCTCAATATTGGGCTAAGAAAAAGTAAATAAAAATAAATTAATAAACGAATTGCATTATTTTAACAATTTCGATTACATCTAGGTTTCAATACATAAAAAAATGACTCACTTCAGTTTTTGCGGTAGTAATACATTCGGTTAAGTCTGATTCAACTAAATCCGTTTTCTCTGATTTTATAATGTTGGATAAGGATGTTGCACATTTATTCATCGATTTGCCATTGACATTTGATAAGAGACTTTCTGTTTCTTCAGAACTAGTTTGTAATATTTTCTAAAAATAAAGATTTTTAAGTAAATTTTAGTTTACTTAAAAGTATTTTAGTTTAAGCTTAAAAAAACGTTCGCTAAAGCTTCTAAGTACAAGCTAGTTAAATTTTACTTCTATAAAGTTTCGATAGAACTTCCACAGGGAAGTTCTTCCCTCCACTGAGTGAAAGCTTATATAATACTTCTATATTTAATATTAGAAGCTTTACCGAAACTCATATACAAAACTCTAGATAAAGCTTCCGAAAAAAGTTATAGAAGTTACAGCTGTCATTAAGATTGAAGTAGTTTCGGTTGTAACTGTTCAACTGTCTTATAGAAGCACAGCTGTCATTGCTTAAAACTTGCTTCAATATCGAAACTTTAGTAATTTTACCCCGACTTTTTTGCGAAAATGAAATTTGTTAAACTGATGAAAACTATCACTTCTATTATTTCAACTATAGGAGCTTCTTCGAAATTGATTGCAACGGCCATTTTGTTTATGTCAGAATAGTATTGGTCAACCGGTGGTTTTTGTTTTTTATGAATTATTTAGACAAATTTTGTACAATATAAAATAATCTTTATTTTGAGTCTGAAAAAAGGCAAAAAAAATCAAGTCAACTAGAATCAGCTATAAAAGTGGAATGGAAAAAATTTAAATTAAATTTAAAGGTTATTTGGCTAAGTTTTATAAATAATGATTTACAAATATTTTCTTTACATTTCTGAGGAAAACTGAGGGGGGTATACAGTTTAACAATTTAGTCAATCTAATAAATAATTTACAGCGAATAGATGGTGTGATATATCATTGTTTTGTTGGTATTGTTATTATTAAAGTATTGAGAAATAACTGTTTCTGTTTCCGTTCATCAGCACCTTAATACACATGTCTTGAACTATTTTATCTTTTCTACATCTAAATTAAAACACTAAATACTATGGAAGTCGTATAGAAGTCTTATATAAGTCATTGTTTTTGTAACTGCTACCTAACATATCTAGTTTCTTCTTAACATTTAAATTAACCGATTAAATAGCGTGCGGGATAAACGATCGATGGAACCGAGTTCGGATCTTGATACTGCTCCTACTCCAACATTACTGACATCCATGTCAACAATGCAATGAAGTTTTGAAGTTGATAGCTCAACTTTTGTGCTGTTATAAGCTTATGTTTTAATCACAATTGGGGTCCCATATAAACGCTTGGTCATCTGTCGTTAAATTATTTTACAGTTTTGAAATTGTTGAAAATGGTTATACAAACTTGCGATAATGTATGCAAGCCCCAGAAAATCGTGTAGCTTCGGTGTTTGTCAACCGGATTTGACCAATGTTTAACACACTCGATTTTATCAAGAAAGGTGTGGATTTCCTTATCTGAAACGATACAACTCAGCATTTTACTTCTGTACGTAAAAACTGACACTTTCGTGGACTTAACTTTAAATTAGTCATCTTTAAGCGATACGGTACCTATTTTAGATTTTAGATCTGGTCTTCCAACGTCTACCCATGTACAGTCATAGCCACGTATAGTAAACACAGTGTTTTCTTGATCTTCTGGAGCTACCTCAACTGCCTACAGTGAAGGTCCATCATAGGAAACCGTTGTGACCCAGACAAGGCCTCTAGAGCAGTGTTTCTCAACCGGTGGTTGTAAAGTGGTCCGTGAATTTCTTTATGCTTATTATCAGTTACAATTTTATTTTAGCGGATACACAAATGTGAATGCTATTTTACAAATTAAATTTTTTTTTTCTACGATAGCATTTAAAATTATATTTTCATGAAGGCTTAACCTCTTGTGAAAATGTATTTTCATGTAATTTTATAAAGTTTTCAAATCAAAGCAACCTTTCACAACGAGCAAAGAGCAAAAAGAAAAAGAGCAAAAAAGGAAGAGAGAGGGCGAAAGAGAGGAGAGAGAGGGAGGGAGAGAGAGAGAGAGAGAGAGAAGAGAGAGAAAGAGAGAGAGAGAGAGAGAGAGAGAGAGAGAGAGAGAGAGAGAGAGAGAGAGAGAGAGAGAGAGAGAGAGAGAGAGGAGAGAGAGAGAGAGGAGAGAGAGAGAGAGAGAGAAGAGAGAGAGAGAGAGAGAGAGAGAGAGAGAGAGAGAGAGAGAAGAGAGAGAGAGAGAGTGACTCAATTTCCAGAAATGCTAATAAAAGTTTAGGGTAATGAGCGATTTACATGTTCCAACATTTTTTTTCCAGTTCGTATGCGAGACAAAGAACAACAATATAAATATGCAAAATTTTACTGGAGTTTATTTCTAGTTTTTGAGCAAATGTTTCCATACAACTGAGAATGTTGACATAAAATATACTTACCCAAGTATATTTTATGGCAGCAAAAATTATTGCGACATAATAGTTATTTGTTTAACTAGGCAGCAAAGTAGTAGATTGGCTGCCGCGGCTGATAGTTCATAGCCGAGCGAGCGAGGCTAGGAATTCAGCCAAGGCAGTCAATCTACCTTGCTGCCGAGTTGAACATATAATTTTTTCTTCGATTAATTACAATGATATGTAATTTAAAAATTATTACTTTAAAAATAAAGCAAAATTTTAAAAATGAAAAAAAAAATCGCAATTGTTGGAAGATTTAGTTGTTATGGAAATGTAAAAATAATTATAGTTTGACAAATTAAAAAATTTCTGCCAGATTCGTGGGAAAAATATCTGTTTTATTTCTATTGAAGTCTAATTATTTTGCTGCCTAGGCAGGAAAAGGCCACTTTGCTGACTGAAATAAGTCTGCAAAATTTATATTTGCTGTCTATCGGAGAAAAATGATTTTATTAGGAAAAAAATTAAGTTTTTGCTTGTCCAAGTTAGTTTTTTTGTAAATAAAAATATTTAGTTATAATAAATATTTTATCAAAATTTTGGTATTTTTTATAATATTTTGGGTTTTTGTATTGTATTTCAAAATTTTATAGCATCGTTGTTGTTGTAGCGACAGTTTTGGTGCTAATCCTCCGGCTCCATGTCCAGGTTTAGGAACTCTGCTACTGCTTTTGGGCGGTACCACAAATCTTCCTTCGTCAGGTTAGTTGAATTTTTTTGGACATCTGAATAGGTGGTCTACATCATGCGGCGTGCCCTCACATGCAGGAAGTGTCCTGTCAATAATTTCAGGATCAATTCTACGCATGTAGTTGTTTAGGATGTGTTCTTCCGATCTTAGTTGAGCTAGGATGGATCTGGTGCTACGGGGCAATTGGACCTCTTCAGCAGCGACTTTTGGTGGCTTTTTATTTAGAACTCGATTTGGGGCGTAGTTCCTTATAACATCCTCAACAGCTTTTGTATGAGGTACTTTAAAGCCTGTTCTATAAGTAGCCTCGTCGATGTTACCTGTTACTTGATGGTCTCTAACCTCATGCAGAAAGCATCTTGCTATCTTCCTTATGTCTCTAGGTGGTTCAATTTTCGATATGGTATCATTACAAGGATGCTGTTCTTTGTGACAGGCCAATCGATATTGTTTAGTTAGCATTTCATTATGTTCACGGACTGGCAGTATGTTACATTCCTCCTACCCACTAGTGCTTTCAATGCATTATTCCTCTTCTTCAGTCTGGAGTTCACTTGTTATGCATGAGCATTAAATTTAAGCAGTGGGTCGAATGTTACCCTTAACAATTTCGGATTTTTTACTGTAAGAATCAGTA
>OY856188.1:19162151-19182469 GCA_963693315.1 Diogma glabrata | reverse complement strand
GAATATTTTTATTTTTTTTAATTGATTTTTTTTAGCGCTATTAGAGTGAATACGAGGGTAAGCTTGTCCGACCAAAATGTGTTTGCTATTGTCGAGTCCGACAACTGACATTTTGGATGTTTGGGTTGTCGGACTAGACAATAGCAGACAAATTTTTGTCGGACAAGGTTACCCTTGTGTTCTAAATCAAATTTCCAACCCCCATAGTTAAAAAAAACAAAAATTTACAAGATCCCGGGCAATCGGCATTTTCGGAGCTTGCCGAAAGCAAAAGCGGCCGATTTGAAAAAAATCGCAGAACAAATGTTTTCGGGCTCGTCAAGGACAGGCGCATCACGAAGTATAAAATATGTGGTAATCACAACATTATGTAGGTGAAGACCCAGGGACTATATGATACTTTTCTAAAATAAATTTTGTTTCTTGATAATTATGATTTATATGATCGATTCTCAAAAAAAATAAATAAAACAAAAACTTATTTATTTTACACAAAATTAAACAAAAAATTTCGAAATTCTATTTAATAAAATAAAATTTGTTCGGTTTTGTTGTGTGGCGACTTGGTCACACAGAGATGCACGGCAAGAACCGTGTTTTGGACTGACCAATAGATCGTTCAAATTCGTTATCCAAAGCTGGGCACAGGAACAAAATAGACAAATATGAAGAATGGTGAAAGGATCCTTTGCATTCTAAAAAGTTTCTAGGCAACTTTCCCGTTTGCCCTCCAAAAACAATCGAGTGTGAGAGTTTCTGAAATTCGTAACATGGTGCGTGACAGGACAAGATACGATAAATCACCACCTTAACAAAGTAGGTCTTACTGCTGCAACTTCTGCAACTCGGAGGTAGAAACGATGGACTACATTATCTGTAACTGCTATGACCTTGCATTGCACAAATACATCAAGCTCGGTAAAGGTAAAGGTAAACACTTTCTCTACCGCAAAACATTAGTCCAATGAGCTCATTAAAAAAAAGGTAGACTTTTATATGAAATCTACCTAAAATTCAATAATTTTCAAAATACGGGGGAAAAT
This sequence comes from Diogma glabrata, assembly GCA_963693315.1. Classification (NCBI taxonomy): domain Eukaryota; kingdom Metazoa; phylum Arthropoda; class Insecta; order Diptera; family Cylindrotomidae; genus Diogma; species Diogma glabrata. The sequence goes on along the minus strand of OY856188.1, from coordinate 19,181,426 downwards.
TAATATTCAATTTCAAATTTATTATTTTATAAATCTTAATGTTGTTGAAAAGAACAAGAAAGTTTTCCACTTCATTTTAACATTTATTTTATCCACTTAAATTAAAAAAAAAACCTTAAATAAATTTTTACATGTAAACTTACATTTGAATGCGTTAGTAAATGTTTCCTCAAACTTCCTCTTTGTGTATATTCTTTATTACATTCAGAACATTTAATCAACCTATTAGGTGTATGAATGTTCATATGTATTTTCAGTCCTTTTTCGGTTGTTAGTAGCTTTTTATCACATAATTTACAAGAAAACTGAAAAGAAATAGTAAAAAACTTTAAAATTTCTTTGAATAGTTTTTCAAACTTGCTAATGGTCAGTTATGAGAACAATTCAATAAGCAATAAATAATAATCGAGAGGTTTCAACAATTAAGATATTTATTTTAAACGATATTTTGAAAAATGAGTTATCAGTTACAAAAAATACGAATTTTATGGTTTTACAACCGTCGGCGGTTGTGCCTATTATTGGGAGAATATGGTCTTGTCACCAAGTGCTCGATACACATCCTCAGAATTCAGACAAAGTACTGAGAGCGAAATCTCAAATGGGTTGGACTTGAAATTAGAAAAGGATAAATAAGAAATAATATCAGGGGAGCTCTCCGAGTTTAAATCCAACTACTTAACCACACGGCAGCTCGGTATAAACTTTATAGCTGTCGCAGTAAAATCTCGTTGAAGAATTCAAATTCGTTTTTAATTTTTGCAAATTCATAAATCATTTATCAGTTTTTTATTCATACAAACCATTAGTCTGACAAACCTTTCGTTTCGTTATAACTGAAGCAAAATTTTAGTTGTAAATTTCCTCGTGAATGAATTTTCACATGCAAAACGTAGTAGAATAGTTATAAGTTGATTAAAATTACATGATAGTTAAATGAAAGCATATTCACTAAGCCTTTCGTATAATCTATCAAATGGTTTCAAATGCGTGTATATAGTACAGTAAAGTCTAGGGTTTCTGAAAAACAGTGGTTTTCAAAAAACAATTATAATAATTTGTTCAAAATACAAGCGCTGATAACGACTTAGTAGAAAGGTATGACCTTTTTCTGTACAGAAGCTGGCACACATTGAAAATACTCTTTCCACATCCATAGATTGTAAATATTGCATCCAAAATCTTCTTTAAATTTTCTGTATCTGTCTGTGGTTTGGAGGGATAGAGAACAGAAAAAATACAGAAAGTTTAGCCTTTAATCACTTGAAATTGTTTTGTCCAGGAGACAATGATTCATTTTGGTGATTCATTTTTCTGAAGCAATATATTAAGTTCTTTTCGTACAGTTAAAATTCTCTTTTATGAATTATCAGTCTTAATAATTTCAACATCATTTACGCCAAAAAGAGATGCCAAAGTGTCTGCAAAAATTACTGTAGCTCTGGATGGTGTGGTCGAAGAGTTCTCAAGGCTGCGTAGTAAATTATGTACCTCTCCATTACCAACGCGTTCATAAATTCGAAATTATCTATCAACTTCTTACTAATTTCACTATTCATTAAAAAGAATGAATTTTAATATTGTGTCAGTATTCATCAGTGTTGAATTTCCTCTGCTAAGATCCACCACCATTTGTTAACAGGTCTCATCGCTTCTAGTAAATCTTTTAACGCATCTACATTTTCGACCAAATCTAAATCTGTCTTAAATTGCAATAAAGTCTTGTCTTTATCAATCAAGCATTGCTGGATTCCAGCGACTCTTAACATCGAGGTGAGTTAAAACTGCTCGTCCAAAAAGAGCATTGACTTTTTATTGAAAAACATGATTTCAAACAGTTGACAGATTCATGTATTTGACGAGCAAGAGTTTTTAATTAAATCAAGGTGGTCGATATTATCTTCATTCTCACTATCGATCACTTCAAAATCGCTTCCTTCTCAGGTGAATCTCAAATATACAATATCAGATTTTTTTACAGAGTGTGTAACACACTTCAAGATGTAGATCATGATTTAGGTAAAATTGACCAATCACTTCGAAATATCGAATACGCTTTTTGGTAACTGAAGCTCTGCGGCCTTAGTCTCACATTCGATAGCCTTCGTTTTAAAAACGATAGTTCATTTCGACCAAACTAAAATTTCATACTTTAACATTCGATAAGTCAATAGTAAAAAAATAGAAAATCTACTATAGTTTTGTATTAAATATGTCTGCTATATTGTAATAAAAAAAGGTTGCACTTCCCTGAAATCAATTATATAAAATTCTATTGTATGTATATTGTTTTTTATGTTTATATGAGTGTATAAGAAAAACACAAAAATATTTAATTAAGTTGAGTTTTGATGTCTCTTCCTCGTCAACCGCCTAACTAGACAGATCATATAAATTATATATATTAAATAAATAAATTGTATTCCAAAATTTAATTATTGATTTTTGGCTGGAAATTCTGGAAGAAGCTGAAACATAACACTGGCGACGAAGATGGGATTATAAACAGTTTTTAGATCGCGTGTTACGTGACAAGTTTGTAACGGGGCTAAAAGACCAACATATCCAAAGTACAGTCTTAAATAATAGTGATGAAAACACCACTTTTTCAAAGGTTTGTGATCAAGCTCTGCAGTTGGAACTTACTGGAAGGGAACAACGTACCATTCGAGAAGCTACACCAGCTGGCGTTAATGCGATTAGACCAAATCAAGCACAAATATTTCCAAGGTCACGGGATCGTTTTAATATTCGAAGCCGGCCATTTTCAAGGTCAAGGGATCGTTTTAACATGCGAGGCGGCCGGTATAGGAGTTTTTCAAGAAATAGTTATCGATCATCACGTCCACCATCCAGATCGAGAAACGAAAATCAACATTGTTCGAGATGTCCATATAACCATCAATCATATAATTGCCCAGCTATTAAAATGAGATGCTATAACTGTGGGGAAACGGGACATCATGCTAAAAGGTGCACCAAAAGGGAAGTAAATAACTTAGATTTTAATAATTTAAAAATTAATTCAATTAGTACAGTAGTTAAAACATCATTACCGGTATACATAAATTTGAAAGTAGAAAATAATTTTATTGATTTTGAACTCGATTCTGGTGCGTGTCTTTCTGTAGTCGATTTGAAAACATATAATCAATTTTTTCCTAAATTGGCTATTCAAAATTATTCGAATATTAAGTCTGTTAAACTACTTTCAGGAATCAGTTTGGAGATAGTTGGAGGAATACCAGTCACTGTGGAATATTCCAATTTAAAAATATGCACAGTTTTAACAGTTGTGAATACCAAAGATGAATTTCAACCAATAATGGGGCGTTACTGGATGGATCAAATTTATTTAAACTGAAGACAATATTTTCAGGAAAAAAATGAACCGTATGTTAGTACAATTTTAACTACTAGAATTTTAAATGGAAATCAGGTACGTGATATTTTTCCAACTGTTTTTAATTCAGATAGCTCAAACCCGATTAAGGGATTTGAGGCTGATCTTGTGTTGAAGGAGGATACTCAACCAATTTTTTATCGTGCCTATAATTTACCCTTCCGATTGCGGAATCAGGTTGAAAAAGAACTGGATCTGCTTGTATCCAAATCTATTTTAAAACCGGTTAAGTCCAGTGATTGGGCTTCTCCGATTGTGGTTGTTGCCAAACCAAATGGCAAGATTAGGATCTGTTGCGATTTTAAGGTTACCATAAATAAAATTCTCACCACGGAACACTACCCCTTACCGATTATTGATGAGGTATTGGCTTCTTTAGCCAATTATTCATTCTTTTGTATACTGGACCTAGAAGGCGCATACCAACAACTTTCCGTTTCTGAAAGATCGAAACCCTTATTAACGATAAACACCCACAAGGGCCTTTTTCGTTATCAACGGCTTCCATTTGGGGTTAGTTCGGCTCCTGCTATTTTCCAGAGAGTTATGGAATGGGTGTTTAGAAATATTGAAGGTGTTCAGATATATCTAGATGATATTTTAGTTGGTGCCAAAACAAAAGAAAACCTCTATGAGAAAATTAAAGTAGTTCTCCAGAGATTGGATGAAAATAATATTAAATGTAATTTTGAAAAATGTAAATTTTTTGTGGAACAAGTAAAGTTTTTGGGCCATATAGTTTCAGCGTCAGGCCTTCGCCCCAATCCAGAAAAATTAGAGGCAATTGAGAAAGCGAGAAGACCAGAAAATGTTGCAGAACTTCAATCATTTCTCGGACTAGTTAATTTTTATGGAAAATTTATTCATAATTTATCTTTCTATTTACATCCCTTGTATGATCTATTAAGAAAAGATAAAACTTTTTTACGGAGCGAAGATTGTGATAAAGCGTTCCAAAACTGCAAATCATTTTTGTTAAATTGTGACAACATTTTAACTCATTACGATCCCAATAAACAAATTGTGATTGTCTGTGATGCCAGTCCCTATGGAGTTGGAGCAGTCCTGGCACACGTTATAGATGGTAGAGAACGACCGGTGTTGTTTGCCTCTTCTACCTTAAGTTCAGCCGAAAGAAATTACAGCCAGCTCCATAGAGAAGGGCTCGCAGTAATTTTCGCAGTTAAAAAATTTAACAAATATATTTTTGGCCAAAAATTTGTCATTTATTCTGACCATAAACCACTTCAACATATTTTCAGTAATACAAAAAATTTATCAGTGGTAGCAGCAGCCAGAATACAACGTTGGGCTATTATTTTGTCAACATATCAATATGAAATTCGTTATCGCAAAAGTTCACTTATGGGCAATGCAGATGCATTATCCCGTCTTCCGCTTGAAAAAGAAACGGAAATTGACGGAATCAGTATAAATTCTTTTAATGAATTAAAAATTAATTCATTTAATTCTGAATCAGAAATTCCCTTAACGACTGAATTAGTCGCTAAAGCAACGCGGGAAGATTCGATATTAAATCGAGTTTATGGTTTTCTTATTGATGGATGGCCCAAAAGTGGAATTCCGATGGAACTAACGCCATATTTTCGTGTATCTGATTCATTGTCATGTGAAGATGGTTGTATTTATTTTGGTGATAGAATGGTAATTCCTAAGATTTATCAGAGGCACGTATTGGAACTAATCCATAGAGAACATCCGGGAATTGTGAGGTCTAAGTTGTTAGCAAGGTCGTCAATTTGGTGGTTGGGTCTGGATAGGGATATTACTGAATTTATTAGTATGTGTGAAGCTTGTAGTATAAATAGAAAAATGGTTCCTGATTGTCTGAATTCTACGTGGGAAAAAAGTGAGAAACCGTTTGATAGAATCCACTTAGATTTACTTCAGTTTGGAAGGTATCATTTCCTGATTTCCATGGATAGTTTTAGTAAATGGGCTGATGTTTATTTAATGAACAAAACTGATGCGCAAAATATTATACGAAAATTAAAAATACAATTTGCGAGTTTTGGGTTTCCTTATGTAATTGTAACGGATAATGGACCACCATTATCAATGTTTGAAAAATTTTGTCACGCTCATGGAATAATTTTGAAACACAGTCCGCCCAACCATCCGGAAAGCAACGGACTGGCCGAAAAAGGGGTTCACAATCTTAAAGCTTGTCTGTACAAGAATTTATCGACCAATTCAAAGGTAGATATGGAATCGCAAGTGCTTAATTTTTTATTTGCATATAGGAATACGCCATCTACGGTCACTGGTACTTCTCCAGCCGAACTTGTATTCTTAAACAAACCTAAAACCTTATTATCCGTAATCAACAATAGAACATTTAAAATAATTTAAAATAGGAAATGAAAGTAATAATTGCCAAAGTAATAAAAGGAAAAAATGTTATAAAAATAATTTTGATTTAAATATTGGGCAAGAAATTTTATACTATAATAAATTTAATCACAAAACTGACAAGTTTATTTTAGGGAAGGTCGTTGAACGGATTTCTAAATTTTTGTATCTAGTTGAAACTAATGGAAATATTTGAAGTGCCCACAGAAATCAATTAAAAATTTTTAATAGAAGGCAAAATTTCATTCAACATTTGCCAACAACTGAAAATGTAAGAGAACGACATAAGAAACAACTTGTCCGACAAACTAAAAGGAAACGATGGCGTGAAGACGATTATATCTGGCATCCCAAAACTAAAAGAACGAAATATTGGCTTAGAGATTTAGACAGGAATCGAGTTCAAAATACCAATTAGGAATTTATTATTATTATTGTTTTTTTTTATAAATTAAATTTATGTATATTGAATTTTACTAGTATTATATAATGAAAAAATTAATTTTCATAAGGGGGAGAGTGCTATATTGTAATAAAAAAAGGTTGCACTTCCCTGAAATCAATTATATAAAATTCTATTGTATAATTATATAAAATTCTATTGTATATTGTTTTTTATGTTTATATGAGTGTATAAGAAAAACACAAAAATATTTAATTAAGTTGAGTTTTGATCTCTCTTCTTCGTCAACCGCCTAACTAGACAGATCATATAAATTATATATATTAAATAAATAAATTGTATTCCAAAATTTAATTATTGATTTTTGGCTGGAAATTCTGGAAGAAGCTGAAACATAACAATGTCAAATGTCAATTTTTTGTTAATAAATAATGTCAATGTTATTGATTAATTTGAAAATATTACTTCGGTCTGAAAGACCTAAGTATTACATTCATGAGCTCAAAGTGAAATTCTTACCCCCACTTTTTTGACATTTCTCGACGTTTTAGAAAGCAAAAAAAAATGTATGTCTGTCGGCCGGCCGTCATTACCTACGCTGCAGGGAAAACCGCTGGAGGGATTTCAAAAATGTTTTTTTCTAAAAATAGGTATACTCAAGGGACAGGTCCGAAAGGACGCTGTGTTCGATAACTGTACCGGAAGTGTGTCAAAAAAATCATTATGTGTGTCTAAAATAGCAAATTTTCATATTAACTGATTACGAGTAGGAACATTGAATTTGGAGAAATCTTGATGGTAGGGATTGGTATGTGAGATCAATAACTAGATTATTGCATTATAAGTTTGTCCAAAAAATGTTGTCAAGTGTGTCAAAAGAAAGGTTTTTATCTATTTTTTACCCAATTTTTTTTAGAAAAAAAAATATTAATAGTTTGTATGACATGAAATTTTATTATTATTATAGAGAATTATGGCATAATAAGTTTGTCAAAAAAATAATGTCAAGTGTGTCAAGAAATAGTTTCATTTATTTTTTTAGCCAATTTTTGGAAAAAAAATATAGCTATTTTTATGACGTATATGTAATTGAAAATGAAATTGGACATGGAAATTTTTGAATTTGTTATAGTTTTTGAAATATTTTTGGAATTTTGAAAAAGTTTGTATTTTTGATTTTGTAATAATTTTTGCAATATTTTTAGAATTTCGGAAAAAGTTTGAATTTTTAAGAATTTTTGGATTATGATTGGAATTCAGAAAAAGTTTAAATATTTGATTTCATTCTAATTTTTGAAATATTTTTGGAATTTTGAAAAAGTTTGATTTTATTTAATTTAACAATATTTTTGGAATTTTGATTATAATTTTCCGGCAACGTATTGATGTTTCGTGTTAGTTTTGTAATAAATTTTTAAACAGAGATAAAAAAATACTTGTACTTTAACAAAGAGTTATGTTTGATATACATCGCTGCCCAAAACTGAACACTATGGGTGCAGTTCGGATATGAATCGATACTTCCACGTCTGTAAAGCTATCCCGGAATAGATGTATAAGGACATCGAGGATCAACTCAGACATTTACCAACAGAAAACAGGTATGAATCAATTAAAGCTGCACTATAAGTCGGTTTTCACCTTCGAGCGATCAACGCTTCGAATACTTACACTCGAAAGTAGAATTAGGGGATACCAAACCTTCAGAAGCGTATAGACAAGTAAAATCGATGATCGGGGATGAGGTTATCAACGAATAATTGTTGTACCAGACATGGCGTCGCAAACTTCCCGACGTTGTGCAGATTCCTCTTTTGGCATTGGAAAAAACGCAGTCCATCGACGATATAGTAAAGATAGCGGACAGACTGCATGACGCTTCGTCTAGCACTAGTTCATTGTATAGCACATCCAACAAGCTAATGTGACAAGAGACATCTTTTAACAATATTGCAAGTTCTGGCATCGAAGCGCGCATCTCTCGACTTGAAGAACTCATTATAAAGCAATCTCTTGTTCGCAGTCGATCTCCAGTTCCGCGCACGCGTATTTTTTTCGCGTGGATCAAAATAGAAGCCGAAGTCGTTCAAGTAGCAAATACAGTAATTCTAGTACCAAAAATTTATATCACTGGAAGAGATAACTCAAAAATATGCACTCCACCATGTAGCTTTCATAACAATGACACAGTGCCTACAAAAAATGAAAAAAAAAAATAGAAAAACCTAAGGTCAATGCCGCAGATAGTAGATTCACGAAAAGCCGCAGTTTATTTGTTCGAGACTCCAACAATAAATTAACATTTCTCATAGACACTGGAGCTGATTTTTCTGTTCTCCCTGTTAAAGTGTTCTACGGAACTAAGTCGCGAGATCCAAACTTATCTTTATCCGCTGCAAATGGTACAATTATTCACACGTTTGGGTCAAACTTTCTTAATATAAACATTAGGCTACGGTGCTGTTTTACGTTCCCATTTATACTTGCTTCAGTTGACAGACCTATAATAGGTGCTGACTTTTTAAGCAGCAATGATCTTCTTATTGATCTTAAAAGAAGACGAATAATTGACACTTCTACCGGTTTGTCAGTCAGCACTATGACAGCTTGTGTAGAAACACCGTCTCCAAAATAATATTCACTCCACTGTGATTATAGTTCGCTATTGGCTGAATACCCCAAATTAATAGAGCCACCAAATTATTATGCTCTTGTAAAACATAAAGTAGCTCATTATATCACTACAACAGGTTGACTTCCCTTTTCGCATCCACGCAGACTGGACGCAGCTAAACATCTAGCTGCTATATCTGAATTTGAATATATGTCAAAACTTAGCATATGTCAAACATCGGCCTCTCTGGTATCATCGCCCCCTCTCTCAAAAGTCTCATAAAATCTCGTATCTGCATCGTAAGTTATTCAAGGTCAAATGTAAAAAAATTTGTTTTTCGCGATTATCTTGGTTTCTATTGCTCCAATTATGTTAACACCTACACAGAAATTGTAGAGCATAAAATTTGCGACCAATTTCAATAGAAATATTTTTTCCAAGCGCACAGTGCTTAGCCATACGTACTGTAATGCAAGGTCAACCGTGGATATCCCCTTGAACTTTGAATAATTGTCGTTTATTCTCGTTTCCGATCTCGGCAACGACGAACGTAAAATTTTAAAAATTATGGCTGATTTGTGTTTTATTTGTGAGAAACCACTTACAGAAGGTGATTTGGAAAGGTGATTTTGAAAAATCAAAAAGATACAAGTATCGATTGAAATGATGGTCACATAGACTTCTTAAATATGTTAACTTCTGTAAATGTGCATGTTGTGTGTCGCAAAGTGTACATCAGTAAAAATTCCATAGCGGCATGGAAACGACGCTTAGATCAACCTTTATTATCACCCAGTGTACCTCGTAAAAAAGGGAATGAAGGGTTTGATTTAAAAAAAACTGTGTTCATTTTGTGGCCAAACAGCTGATGCAGCAACAGAGTCAAGGAAAAAAGAAAACTACTTCACCGCCCTCTATCGCAAAAACGGCTGAGCGGATGAGAAATTGTTTCAAATCAAATTCGTGGCAAATTTTACGCTCTAAAATTTTATAGTACATGTTAACGTCATTGGAGCAATAGAAACCGAAATGATCGCGAAAAACTGTTTTTGGTTACCTTTGACTTTGAATAACTTACTATGCAGACACGAGATTTTATGAGACTTTAGAGGCAACTTTTAGAACGCCAAAATGAAAGTATATACGAAAATTCAGCTTAATATCTCTCATTCCCAGGTTAATCGCTACAATGACAGTTCTATTTGAAAACTAGTTCAAATACCAATATAGTTATTAGAAAACTTTCCTTGCTGTTTCACAAGATTCTAAGGTATATTTTGATCTAAAACTTTTAATTTTAGGTCTATTTAACAATTAATTCTATTTCTGTAAAATATTTGGCAACGCGACCACAAAATAATCCTACGATTTTAATAATTACTTTAATTCAGAATAAAACTTTTTGCAAATAAATAAATGTATAATTTAAAAGTTTTTTTTTTAATACAAACCTTTAAATCGTTAACTGAAATAAAATTTTACCTGTAATTTTTCTGTTAATTTGGGTCTTCGTGTATGAATTTTCATATGAGCGACCAAATTACTTTTCCATTTAAATTCTTTTTGACAGTGTGCACATTGAAACATGCGTGCATGGTTCTCCATATGAAGTTTTAATGTCGCTTGTCCTTTAAAATTCTTATTACAAAATTGGCATGGAAACTGCAAGTAAAATAAAAAACATACAAAAAATAACGTTTAATGCATTTAAAAGTTGATTTTGTTTGAGACTTTGTAGGCGATTTAACCTTACCTTTATTCATTCCGGGTCATATGTTAGTTTGCCTGATGTCTATTAAAAAATAATAGTACATTATTATTATTCAAAGTGAGGCATGTTTAGTGTCAACAAGAAACCATAGACATCACTCAATGCTTCAAATCTCTTCTAGAAGACATCAGGAACGGGAGAGTGTCAACGGATATATCCATGAGCGATCACAGATATATAGACTTTCTTGTAAAGGCGATCCCAGTCGAGGATCGCGTCTACCGGAATCCAAGACAAACGGATTGGGTGTGCTTCAGGGGCATTGTAGAGGAGAAACGAGCTAGTGGAAGCATTTTCAAAGTCCGGGTTATTGATCAGGCCGTTGACTAGCTCAACGATCTGTTAGTCTGGGCTTTTGAGAGCTCGTGTTTCGAAACGAGGCAACGAAGTGCACACAAGTCAGTTTGGTGGAACAAAATCCTTGATAAACTCAGACAAAGATCTAAGAAACTTCTAAACAGGGCATTGAAAACTCGTGATGAAGCTGATATGGGCTTTGTACAGTGAAGCAAGGAAACTTTTCAAAAGGTTTATTCGTAAATCAAAGAAGAGGTCTTATGAAAAGTACAGTGAGTCGATTGAGACTATCACAGAAGGTGCTGCACTAATGAGGGCCTTGAAAAAGGATCCTTTAGCGAGACTGGATAATATTAAATTATCCAATGATAGTTACACTTCTTCAAATGAAGAAACTTATACAGCACTGTTTCAACACCATGTTCCTGGCTGTGTATTTGGGGAGATTCCTCAAGGGACAGTGGCGGAAAATAGGGAAAAACCAAACCGAATGGACTGGATAATGGCAAAAAGAGTTGTATCGCCCGAGGCTCTGTCTTGGGCTATCGGCTCGTTTGATTCATACAAATCTCCAGGTCCAGACGGAATGTGGCTTATTATGATACAACAGTGTTTGGACATAATAAGAGATAGGCTTCTAAAGATCTTCGTGGCCTGCACAGCTCTCGGCTATGTACCACAGGCCTGGAGAAACGGGAGAGTTGTATTTATACCAAAACCAGGGAAAATCAACTATTGCGAAGCGAAAAACTTCAGATCGATCAATCTTTCCTCATGCTTTCAAAAGTCTCTGGAAAGGTTGATCGACCGTTACATCAGAAACGTCTATCTGAAGAAAACCCCGCTAAGCAATAGGCACCACGCTTATCAAACGGGAAAGTCTACGGACACAATCCTTTCAGAGGGGGTCTATGATATTGAAGAGACTATCACTAAGAAGGCTATTACTCTTGGCGCTTTTCTTGACATAGAAAGAACTTTTGACAAAGCCACTTTTGAGTCACTCCTTAACGGAGCGGAAAGGTACGGTGTGAATAAAACACTCTTAAGGTGGATACGACAGGCTCTGGAAGATCGATGTTTGTTTATTCACACAAAGGACAACACCACAATCCAGCCATGTGTGAAGCGTGGATGTTCCCAAAGGAACGTTCTATCACCCTTGCTTTGGAACATGTTGGTAGACGAGCTCCTAATTGAATTAAATGATAAAGGGCTAAACACATACGGCTATGCCGATGATATTAGCATTCTTTTGAAAAAATACAACATGGGGCATCTCTGCCGAAAAATGCAGAACGCCCTGGACATTACCAACAGCTGTTGTCAGAACAATGGTCTCTCGATCAATGCTTTTAAGAGACAGCTCGATGCGTTTACCAACAGAAGGAAACTAAATAACTTCACTCTTCCTTCAATCGGTAATAACACAATAATACTCCAAGATAATGTGAAGTATTTTGGTGTTACTCTCGATAAACGGCTTAATTGGGCTGTTCATGTTGAGACTAAATGCGCAAACGCAGCTCGAGTTCTGTGGCAATGCAGGAGGGCTTTCGGTGGCAAATGGCGGCTGACTCCGAAAACGGTCTACTGGCTGTATAAAGTAGTTGTCAGACCCATTGTCAGCTAGGGGTCCCTTGCATGGCTCTCAAGAATTTTTGTTGGGAATGCGATAAAAAAACTGGAGGCGGTACAAAGGCTTGCTTGTTTATGTATTACTAGTGCTTTCAGCGCCCACAGCGAGTCTGCAGGTCTTATTAGGGCTTCCTCTCTTGCATATATTTATAAGAATGGAGGCTCTTGAGGCTACAAAAAGGCTCGAATGCCTGGGAAACACTAGGGGCTGTAGGAAAAATCATCAAGCGCTATGGAAGGATCTGGAAGAACACCTGACTGATTTGTCCATGCCGACTGATGACTGAGTACCTTTAACTGCCTTTCAAAAGCAGTATAGAGTTGAAGTTCCAACGATGGAGGACCGGACCTCAGCTAATTTGCCATTGGGCAGTGCGGGCAACACGTTGGACATCTACACAGATGGATTTCTCACTGAAAATGATCCAGGAGCTGCGGTTTACTTCAGTAATGAAGATCTAGGCCTGCAATTTCTACTTGGCGAATACTGCACAGTCTTTTAGGCTGAGGTATTCGCCATGAATGTAGCACCGAGGCGAGCGACGGAGCTTAAGTGGTCTGGAAATATCATTAATATTTTCACTGATATCCAGACTGCTCTAAAAGCTGTGAGAAATTATACTTTTAAGTCAAAAATAGTGCAAGAATATTTTAGGTCTTTGAATTATCTCAGGCTCAAGAACAGCGTATCACTGACGTGGATACCAGAGCATAGTGGGAATCTCGGGAACGAAAAAGCTAATGATTTAGCAAAGAGCTCCACAGGGAGGCTCATAGGCCCTGAACCAGCAATTGGTGTATCGAAAGGTAGGATAAGATCGCTAGTCGAACAAGTTTTCTTTCGGTCCAGTAACTCTCAATGGAGGAGCACAAAAGGCTGCAAGGTCTCCAAGATGTTCACTCCAGAGTTGAGCCAGCAAACCACCAAATTCCTGTTAAATCTGACTCGGTCAGACTGCAGGCTAATGGTGGGGCTACTAACAGGTCACCATCATGTGAACAAGCATATGGTACGGCTTCGAGTAGAAAATGATCCAACATGTCGCTTCTGTCTTGAAGAGGATGAAACAGTCCCTCGCATTGTGGGAGAATGTTTGGCTCTCTCAGGGCTCCGTAGCATCATAATAGGATCAAACTATCTAAGAATAGAAGATTTCTGCAAAGCAGACCATTCAAGGCTGTTGGTTTTTTTCAAAAAGGTCTTTAGCTCTTGAATATGAGAATGGAATAAAGGACTTAGCAGTCTACATGTCAGGCTATGACTACATGGTCGCCTCGCAAAAAAAAAATTATATATATATATATATATATATATATATATATATATATATATATATATATATATATATATATATATATATATATATATATATATATATATATATATATATATATATATATATATATATATATATATATATATATATATATATATATATATATATATATATATATATATATATATATATATATATATATATATATATATATATATATATATATATATGGGCAAAATTAACTAGAATCAATCACTTGGCCGTCACATTTTTGTATTTGAGATATAATGATGAATGAGGGCTCAAACTTTTTGTTGAAATCAATACTATTAAATGTACTATGGCCCGATTGTCCATTTTAATTAGGTTTTAATATTTTGGTCCTTATTTTGGCCTAAAACGAGCTTCAAAAATTAAAGAGTTCAAAAAAAGTACTTAAAAATTTTTTTTTTTAAATTTTAGAACGGAATCGTGTTCTCCGTCAAAAAATCTAAAGAATTCATCTATCAAAAAAATTTTAATAATTGAACCCTTTGGGGTAAAATTGGGTCAATAAAATAATAAATGCTTGAATTTTAACAAGTTTTTACTAACAAACAAAGCATGTTAAGAAAAAATTTTAAAGAATAAAAAAAGCTTAAAATTAAGTAAAGAACACGCATTTACTTTCAGAAACAAATTTGGGCATTTTTGGATTTCTTGATTTGGCCGTTTTGGACAAAACCTTAAAATGCTCCAAATTTTTTGGAAAAAAATTAAGCATGTTCCTTGGGTATTTCTAAGATAATTTTTTTTTGCTGTCAGAAATTTTATTTTTAACCGACTTCAAAAAAGAAGGAGGTTCTGTGTTTCACTGTAGGTTTTTTTTTTTATGTATGTACACCGATTTATCAAAAACGGCTCGATCGATTAGGATGATTTAAATTTTATTCTATTTCGGTTCATTCCCAGAAGGTCCCATAATTTTTTCTATGATATGAAAAATACCGTTATTCAGAAAATTAGGAAAAACCGTATTTTTAATGCATTTTCGCTGATTTCGTCAAAACATATCAATCTGTTTGGATGTTTTGGGCAGTATTATATTGCTATACTTGTCAAGGTTATCGTAAATAATTTTCTATCACGGGAAATATGTATGCCGTTTGTGCAAAAAATCGCAAAGCCATAATTAATAGATTGTCACTGATGAAAGTTTTTCCGGCATTTGAAGTTATTACTTTTAGAACGCTTTTTAGACGACATTTCCTTTATGACTACACTAAAAATAAAAAAATGAAAAAACTTTAAAAAAAAAAATAGAACCGACTTCAGAAAAAACAAAAGAGGCACAAAAAAGTGAAAAATAACTCTATTGTTGCTTTTAGAAACAAAAATACGTTACATTTTGATTAATTTAATTTAATTATACCTTACTTTAGACAAAAAAAATTACGCTATTATACAAAGTTACTATATTAAAATAGTTACTTTTTATTATAATTATTATAGTTATTATAGTTGTTATAATAGTTATTATATTTTAAAAGTTATTTGTAGTACAAAACTGTTCGAAGTCGGTGCCACATTGACGAAAAACCGACTAATATGTCTCGGGCTTGGCACCGATTTCCGGTTTTTTCCGTAACAGTTTTGTACTACAAATAACTTTTAAAATATAATAACTACTATAACAACTACAATAACTATAATAATTATAATAAAAAGTAACTATTTTAATATAGTAACTTTGTACAATAGCGCAATTTTTTTTGTCTATAGTAAGGTATAATTAAATTAAATTAATCAAAATGTAACGTATTTTTGTTTCTAAAAGCAACAATTCAGTTATTTTTCACTTTTTTGTGCCTCTTTTGTTTTTTCTGAAGTCGGTTCTATTTTCTTTTTAAAAGTTTTTTTTTCATTCATACAAACTATGATATTTAAACAGTAGGCTTTGCTTTAACTGCCGGCAATTCTTCTTGTCGTCGATAATTTTGCTTTGTCGTTATGAAAATTCTTTGTTGTCATTTTTTCTTCTAACAAAATGAAATATAATTTTATCTTAGTAGGCACATAACTGTTATAAATTTGTAATTTATTTTTGACAAATAAAAATAAACATGCAATCATTTGTGAATGAAAACGGACATTTTTATTATTTGTGAATTGCATTTTAACATAATTTTGTATTATTGAATAATTTGTAGAAAAAATTTTATTTAGAAACTAATAATTATATTTTAAACAAAATTATAATTAAAAAAAAATTATCTCATTAAATACCACTCTTCATTGAAATTTTTTCGAAAATTTTTCTATTTTACTCATTAAATTATTTTTAAGCAACACTGCTCAATCAAACCACTACTTAAACCACTCGTCCTTCGGACTCGTTTTTTATTGTGCGCTTTGATTCGCAGTGTTGCTAAATAATTTATTTCGTAAAATCAAAAAATTTTCGAAAAAATTTCAATGACTCGTGGTATTACAACCGAAAATTTTTCTCTTTAAAAATTTTTTATAAAATTAACCCTTTCCAAGTTATAAATTAATTAAAACATATAATTAAAATCTTCATAGAGATTAGAAGAAGTTCTTAAATCAAAAAGGTATAATTTTATACAAATTAATTTTACAAAAGGAAAGGGCTTCCAATTAGCTAAATATTATGTTTTTGAGCATTATTAGGGACACTTTTAAATTTTGTGCCGAAATTTTCAAATCTAGAAAACCAAAATTACGCCGTTCAGTTAATTATGAAAATCGTCTAAGTCAATTCAAACTGTAAAAAGCATATTTCGGAATGAGATTTTTACAAAATTTCAAATTCATAATAAACTTTCATTATTGAAGACTAGCAAAACCCTAAAATAAAATTTTTCATAATAGAAAAATGTTTTTTAATTTAATCATTTGCAAACCTTTAAATATCTCAAAACAAGAAATGTATGACTTAGACCACTTTCATAATTATGGGCACAATATTATCTAACCTGTTTAAAATAAAATATTGTGAATTAAAGATTAATTTTTATTAAATGAAAATTAATACTAGTGAATTCTGTGCATAAATTTGTAAAAGGAAATCTAATAAGTAAGTTTTATAAAAATTAATATTTTTTTGGTGATACATTATTATTAAACCATTAACAACAAAGAATACATTATGTTACACATAATTATGGAAAATATATTTGTATTAAAACGATATTTGTAAAACTAATTACTTTCATATAACATTTTTTTTAGAGTTTTCGCTTTTTAAACCAAAAAATTGTATAGATTACCATTAAATATTTTTAATTAATTTATAACTTGAAAAGGGTTAATTTTAGATAAAAATTTTATAGAAAAAAATGTTCTTAGAATTGACCAAAGAACATGCTTAATTTTTTTCTAAAAGTTTTGGAGCATTTTAAGGTTTTGTCCAAAACGGCCAAATCAAGAAATCCAAAAATGCCCAAATTTTTTTTCTGAAAGTAAATGCGTGTTTTTTACTTAATTTTAAGCTTTTTTTATTCTTTAAAATTTTTTCTTGACATGCTTTGTTTGTTAGTAAAAACTTGTTAAAATTCAAGCATTTATTATTTTATTGACCCAATTTTACCCCAAAGGGTTCAATTATTAAAATTTTTTTGATAGATGAATTCTTTAGATTTTTTGACGGAGAACACGATTCCGTTCTAAAATTTAAAAAAAAAAATTTTTAAGTACTTTTTTTGAACTCTTTAATTTTTGAAGCTCGTTTTAGGCCAAAATAAGGACCAAAATATTAAAACCTAATTAAAATGGACAATCGGGCCATAGTACATTTAAAAGTATTGATTTCAACAAAGAGTTTGAGCCCTCATTCATCATTATATCTCAAATACAAAAATGTGATTGCTTTTAAAAAAACAGCCCCATATATATATATATATATATATATATATATATATATATATATATATATATATATATATATATATATATATATATATATATATATATATATATATATATATATATATATATATATATATATATATATATATATATATATATATATATATATATATATATATATATATATATATATATATATATATATATATATATATATATATATATATATATATATATATATATATATATATATATATATATATATATATATATATATATATATATATATATATATATATATATATATTAGGGTGTCCCAGAAAAATTAAAATTGTTTTTTTTTAACGCATACCCTTTAATTTTTTTTCTTTTATGTCAAAACAACTGTAAATAAAATTTCATGCAATTTAAATAACAGTAACCCGTGCCGACTTGGACCTAAACATCTCAATACTTGATTGTGTACTTTAGCGCGCATACCTGTTTTGATGTGCTTATAATTTCTAAATATCTTGTCGGTTATACGAATTTTTCTTGAAAAATAAATATGTCCGTCGAACTAGGTAGTTCTAAACAAAAAATATACATAAAAGGTAACCCAAAACTTCCTTCAAATGGGCAAGCTCTCGTATAGTATTGTTGTATAATATATTGTTTTTTAATATAATACATTTCATACGAAAACAAAGAACAATTTTTGTGCCAAAACTGAATAATTCTATAGACACGCTTGGAATGTTATTTTAGACTGAAAACTCAAGACAAAGTGCAAATTCTCTGCTGTGATACTATAACTGCTTCGCATACACATCGTATGTGTGCGCGTTGAAAAAAATCAATATAGAAAAACTTATTTTCGCTTGCAACCATCACATGTACGAGCTGGTGTTAAAAAGTCTTTTTGAAGTGAAAATAAAACAAGTGCCTATAATAAGCCCGGACATTCCACTTTTTCAAAAAATTAGAGATCATTGGCAAAAAGTTGATCGGAATGGTGGAATGGTGACTGTTTTCAAAATTGATAAATTGAAAGTAGATTAAATAATAATAGAAATAATAATTAAAAAGGAGATATCAATGCTTAGAGCATTTCAGCTGTATCGTTCAGATACAGCTGAAAGAGCAGTCTAATTAATGCAGGACTTTCATTGTTTAATTACAATTGATGCAATATTTGTTATGTTGCGTACAAAAGCACAAGATGTTATATCCGGACTGTAAACAGCAAACATTGAAAAGAAAATATGCTTAGTAATAGTTGTTGTAATGTAAAATAATATTAAAATATGGAGGGACTGAAATCTCAAGCTCTGAGATATCAAGACTTCGGTCTGAATTAAGGATTTTGATATAGTTTTCGGCAAAAAACTTTTATGAGGACATTGCTTTTAGTTTTGGGCAGCGATGTATATCTAACATAAAACTCTCTGTTAAAGTATAAATATTTTTTTATTTCTGTTTAGAAATTTATTACAAAACTAACACGAAATATTAATAAGTGCCGGAAAATTAAAACAGATCATAAATTAATATAACTTAGTGAAAAGATGAAGTACACCCAGCAAACTACTCAAAAACCTCTCCATTTAGCGTTTCAAGAAAATATTACAAAACCAAATATTCATGGTTCTT
>OY856188.1:19057951-19161951 GCA_963693315.1 Diogma glabrata | reverse complement strand
AGTATGTTGTCAATGTTAGTGTTTACCTCCTTTGTCCATGTGGTGAATAGTGTAGAAGTGGATTTTTTTGTAGAAAGTTTTAATTTTCTTGTTTTACACAATTTATTGAGGATGTTAAGGTAGTTATTTAGGATGATGGTGAGTTGTTCTAGGTTGTTGCCTGTTGCAAGCACTGTGAAATCGTCTGCATATGACGTGATGGTTATTCCTTCCGGCGGGGGAGGTTAGCTGCTTAAGTAGAGATTAAACAATGAAGGTGAAAGAACTCAGCCTTGTGGAACTCCTTGTCGACGTATGTTTGGCGACCTCTAACATACTTCCACAAGGATAGTAAATCGCCCATTATGGGAAATTTATTAACACTTTGGAAAATTTATTAACACTTAGTATTTCAGACATAAGCAATACAAAATCATTTTAACTGCACGCGAAAAAGAATCAGTCTATCTATCGAAACATCTCCTAGATGCTTTCAAGAACGTTGAGAGGTAATAACGTTTAGTAGTTCGGCAGATGGCGTTTTGCTTTCACATTGGTCTATTTGTTCATCACACATACTCATTGAAATATCGTTGAGGAACTCGGTCTTTGATCTGGAAACAATCAATAGCTGTGTTTTGGTAGAATTAAAATTGACCAATTTTTTGACATCCAATTGACGACTTTTTGTATGTTTTCGTTTACATTTATGGCTATTTATATTATTTAGTTTTTCACTTAATTACACACATTTGTCTTGCCCACTAATAATCACAAAACCTTAAATAAATTCTTACCTGTAATCTTTCTTTTCCATGAATTTTTATTAAGTGCTGGTTCAAATTTCCTTTTTCTGTGAATTCTCGATTACATTCAGAACATTTAAACAAATTTTCACGTGTATGTGTGTTTATATGGTGTCTAAGTCCAGTTCTGGTTAATAACTTCTTAATCACATAATTTACAAGGAAACTGAAAAAAAAATAGAAAAAAACTTTGAAATTTCTTCAAATGGTTTTAAAATTTGCTAATGGCATATAGTAATGAGAACAATCAATGAGCAATAAATAATAATCGAAAGGTTTGAAATACTAAGATAATTATTAATTACGTGATAAGATAAGAAGATAATTATTTCTTTTTTCATACGAACCATTAAATCGTTAACTGAAATAAAGTTTTACCTTTAATTTTCCTTGTGTATGAATCTTCATATGATTTGTAAATTCACTTTTGGTTGTCAACTTACGATCACAAAATTTACAAGCATACTGAAAAAAAAACAATAAAATTTTAGATTTCTTTGAATGGTTTTTAAGCAGCAACTTTCCACCCGTTTTGTCACTACGGATCAAGCGTACTTGAACTATAAGCCGGGGCTCTTGTCCACTATTAAATAAGCCAGATTTTTTTTTACCGTAAAATGCATTGACTGAAGTACACACACAATTAACTAGTAAAATGTGTTGTGTTACAATATGTGTCATATAAAAACGTTTTAAGAACAAGGTATGGGTATACAACGTCAATTACCGAGTACCCGGATACCTGCGTATTTTTGGCTTTTTTGACTACCCGGGTATCTCGATTAACTACCCTGGTAATTTAATCGACTGTAAAGTTTTGATTTTCAACAAGCAATCAAAAGATCCCCTAAGTTTGATTTAATATTGATTGGGACGTAGAAAGGATTTTTTGAGATTTAGTGGAGTTAGGTCTTAAGAGGATTCTATGTGTTGTTGTGGCTCATATTGTAAGTCCTATTATACAACATATTTTATTAAAAAAATTATCAGTCAAAAGTAAATTCATGCAATTTAGGTTGAGTGAACAACATTTGGGAAATAAGCAAAATTTATCCTTTTCAACCAAAATTTTGTACCTGTGTATATATAGATATATATTGATATTGTAAGGAAATACATAATCTGTTGTTTAGGATATTGAACGGAATGATAAAAATGATCATGCAGAAGATCACGTTAGCTCGTATTTTAATAAGATTTACGAAGATGACGTTAGTTCGTATTTTAATAGCAGAGACTGGAGTACGCGGGGTTGTCACACGCGTAGATAAAAAAAATTGATCCCTCCATGCGGGTTCTAAGGATTATTACTTCAGTCTCAAAGACCTAAGTATTACATTCATGAGCCAAAAGTGAAATTCTTACCCCCATTTTTTTGGCATTTCTCGACGTTTTACGACCTACTGATTTTAAAAAAGCAAAAAAAATGTATGTCTGTCTGCCGGCCGTCATTACCTACGAAATCTAGAAAACCACTGGAGGGATTTCAAAAATTTTTTTTCTAAAAATGTTTACTGGCTGATGCCTGCCAGGTGGTTGTTACCATACTTCACATCTCATGACTTATCACTAAAAAAATTCTAACCTTACAGAACTTTGTCTAAAATCGAAAGGTTTGAAAAATTAAAATAATTATTTGAAACGATGTTATTTAAGAAGTTTTACCTGTAATTTTCTTTGTGTATGAATTTTCATATGAGATATCAAATGAGGTCGGCTTGTAAATTCTTTTTGACAGAGTGAACATTGAAACAAGTTTTCGCGTGTATGGATGTTGATATGACGCTTGAATTGGCTTTTATGTAAAAACTTCCTATTACAAAATTCGCATGAGAACTATAAGTAAAATTAAACAAATTAAAGATTACGTTCAATGCATTTAAAAATCAATTTTGTTTGAAAGACCTTGTAGTCGATTTAAACTTACTGTCATTCCTTCCGGGTCATGAGTTCGTATGTGTAATTGCCAATATTTTTTTCGCGAAAATATTTTACTGCATTCTAAACATTCATATGGTTTCTCATCTGCATGACTTTCCATATGATCGTCTAACAGACAATTGAACTTATACTTTTTATTACAAATTTTACATTCGTAATATTTATCTGGTATCTTGAAAAAAATAAAAATTATTGTTAGTAATATGTAATTTCGCGCACTTGTTATGAAAATAACTATATCAATGCAATCAGTATAGAAAGGGAACAAAAGTTTGTACTTGTACCTGTAAGAGATTAATATTTAGTAATATTCACAGATTGTGCATACATTTGTTCCTTTTCTACATTGAGTGCGCCAATTTTATGTTGGGTTTAAACACAAAATTTTAAATTCAATAAAAAGAGAAATTATAGTGTTTGTTGTAGAATTATTCTTGTAAAATTACGGCATAAACTGTATGCATTTTAATGATGATGTGATATATCCACCATGAATAGTTCACACAGACTTAAAACATTGTAATTTAGTCATGAACTTTGGCCTATAAACACCACTATAAAATGTTTAAACATCAATAAACTTTCAAATTTTATTGCAATCAGATAATTGTTATAAAGTTTTGGTTTAGGATAATATTAAGAAATACGATAAAAAATCTTATGTTTTTGTATGCGCTAAATAAATTTGATATGTAGGTATTAATACTTCTATAAGCTAATTGCAGTAAAATGTGAAATTTTATTGCGATTTTCAATTTTTCACTTAATTACAAACATTTGTCTTGCCCATAAATAACCACAAAACCTTAAGTAAATTCTTACCGATAATTTTTCTTTTCCATGAATTTTTATTAAATGCTTGTTCAAATGTCCTTTTTCTGTGTATTCTCGATTACATTCAGAACATTTAAACAAATTTTCACGTGTATGAATGTTTATATGTCGTTTAAGATTTGTTTTTAGTCCGAACTTCTTATCACATAATTTACAAGAAAACTGAAAACAAATAGAAAAAAACTTTGAAATTTCTTTAAATGCTGTTCAAATTAGCTAATGGCGTAGTGATAAGAACATTAAATCCAATAAGCAATAAATAATAATCGAAAGGTTTGAAAAAACTAAGACAATTATTATTTACGTGTCGTTAGAAAAGAATTCATACAAAATTTAAGTTTTTTTTTCGTACGAATCATTAAAACGTTAATTGAAATAAAGTTTTACCTGTAATTTTCCTTGTGTATGAATTTTCATATGAGCGACCAAACTATTTCTCAATGTATATACATTTTCACAGTGTGCACATTGAAAACACTTTTCGCCTGTATGGATCTTCATATGATGTTCGAATGCTCTTTTTTTTTTAAACTCCTTATTACAAAATTGGCATGATAACTATATGTAAAATTAAAAAAATGCGTTTAATGCATTTAAATATTAAATTACGGAGACAAACACTTCTCCTACCGCAAAACATTAGTCCAATCGAGTCAGACAAGTGCGAATAAAATTCGCTCGTCAAGTTTTCCGTGAATGTAAAGAACACAATATCAAAAATATGGAGGGGCTGAAATCTCACAGCTCTGAGATACCAAGACTTCGGTCTGGGTTAAGGATTTTGATATAGTTTTCGGCAAAAAAACGTTAATGAGGACATGGTTTTTAGTTTTGAGCAGCGATGTATATCAAACATAACTCTTTGTTAAAGTATAAGTATTTTTTTTATCTCTGTTTAGAAATTTATTACAAAACTAAAGCCGGGCATTCACATACAACGGAAACAGAAACAGAAACCGAATTTCATATAAATTTGACAGCAACTGAAACAGAAACCGAATTTAGAAACAGAAACGGAAAATTGGTCTGTTTTGTCTGAAACGGAAACAATTAAAATTGAATTGTTTCAGTACCGAAACTGTCACATGACCAGAAACTGTCACATAATATTAATTATTATTTTGAATAGTGATAACCAAAGCTTTGAGTTTTGAAATTAAAAAATAGGTTTAGTAAATAAAAATTATTTGTTTTTGTTATTCTTCAATTTTATTATTCATAATGGATAACAAATTCACAAACTCAAACAAAATTCGGTTTCCGTTGTATGTGAATGCCCGGCTTAACACGAAACATCAATACGTTGCCGGAAAATTATAACAGATCATAAATTACATAATTTAGTACAAAGATGATACACTTAGCAAACTACTCAAAAACCTATCCATTTAGTTTCGAGAAAATATTACAAAATCACAATATTTCTTTTAAAATTCCAAAAATATTGTAAAAATGAAATAAAATCAAACTTTTTTCAAAATTCTAAAAATATTCCAAAAATTATTACAAAATCAAAGATTAAAATTTTTTTCAAAAATTATAACAATATTGCAAAAATTATAACAAAATCAAAAATTGAAACTTTTTTCGAAATTCCAAAAATTAGAATAAAATCAAATATTTAAACTTTTTCTAAATTCCAATAATATTCCAAAAATTTTTTAAAATTCAAACTTTTTTCAAAATTCTAAAAATATTGCAAAAATTATTACAAAATCAAAAATTCAAACTTTTTTCAAAATTCCAAAAATTATAATAAAATCAAAAATTTAAAATTCTAAAAATATTCTAAAAATTCTTACAAAATCAAAAATTGAAATTTTTTTTTCAAAATTCTAAAAATATATATAAAATTCAAAAACTCTATTTTTTTCAAAATTCTAAAAATATTGCAAAAATTATAAGAAAATCAAAAATTGAACCGTTTTTTTTAAAAGTGGCATGAGTCTATTTTTTCATATATTGAGATATTTAAGGATTTGCGTTTGCATCAATATAAAAACATAGGCAAATATTACTAAAATTTTGTGATATTGTTCACACCTCAAACCTATTTAATTTTATTATGCAATAATAGTTATTTAAAATTAAAAAGAAATAATTGATTTTTGGCTCTAAATGGACTTATACCACTTTCAATAAAATAAGAACAAGAGGTAGTATAAGTCGCATGTAAATGTAAATTCTTTTACCGACACATTTTTGATTTGGCTGAAATTTTTTTTATGCGTTTTATATCGAAAAAAAGATATACGTGTTTGAGGATTTTTTTTTTGGAAAATATAGCGGTTCTAAATTTCTTGATGAGTTATTTTCAGAAATTCATAACTTCGGTTCTATTATAGATAGAAACTTCTGTTTTGTTTTATTTTAAAGTTAAAAAATGCTAGTTTAAAAAGAACTAGTGGGATGGGGTGTGACCTTAGGGGCCACGCCAAGAACTTCCCGTAAGATTAAAATTAACCAGTCACTGGATATAAGGTATACTAAATTATCAGACATAAAAAAAATAATACAATATAATTTAATAAATTTATTTTAATAATAGAACACTTGTTATATTTCGCAGAACACTTGTTATATTTCAACACTTGTTATATTGCGAAATATAATAAGTGTTCTATTATTAAAATAAATTTATTATTCATAATGTTTCGCCAAGTGCGAACAGTAGCCTCAATAAACAATATAATTTAATTCCATTGTCCAAAAATATGTTTTATAGAACATAAATACAAATAAAAAACGAAAAATTTCAAAACAAATATTATTTAAAACAAATTTGAAACAAGGTCAACAAAAAGTGAATATTAGCTCAATTAGGGTTTTTAGAGCCTAAAATACGCAAAATTAAGATTTATTTAATATACGACACATCAATTATAATAATTTAAATAGAATTTGAATGTGTGTGTATGTGTGTGTGTATGTGTGTGTGCGTGTGTGTGTGCGTGTGTGTGTGTGTGTGTGTGTGTGTGTGTGTGTGTGCGTGTGCGTGTGTGTGCGTGCGTAAATTTAATATTATACTAACACTCAGACTGCAAACTAAAATAAGTTGTATAGACCGATTCAGAAGGTATTGAAAGGTGAAGAGATCATTAAAATGTCAATATCAAAAATGATTTCCAACAGTCCAACACAATAACCTAACCTATCGGTAACATAAAAGGTCAGCGACCATTATATACAAGACACCTAAAAAGCAAATTTGTTCTCTCTCATGTTAACTGAAACATTTAAAAAAGCTTCGTCAAAAACTCTTCATAGCTGTGGCTGTTGTGATATATTTAAAATAATTATAGAATAAAGTTATTTAACCGAAAGTGACAAACCGGAAGTTGAAAAATTACTATGAACATTACAATAACCTTATGCTCTAAGTTTCAACAAAATGGAATGTCAGGACTGAGTGTTATTGAAGTTAAAAAAAAAACAGTTGTCGAACGATCCACACACATTCTCTCCGACTCCTTTGCCAAATTTTAAAAATAGCTCATATTTTCCACATTCAAATTTCAAATTAACTCGGATGCGTTTGCAGCTCATTTGAATTAAAAAGTTTCAGCGTAACGAAAATAACACCTATTTTTCAAATTTTCATAAAAAACTCAAAAAGTAAGATAGCAATTGTTTATACAAATGTCTTTATAAATTGTTGACATGATGACAAAGAAAATGAGAGGCATATGGTCTTGACAACGTTATTTATTCTCATAATATTTGCAAGAGATGATTTTGTTTTTTTGGAAACCACTAAAAAACAAATGAACTGAGTTCGTTAGAAAAGGACTGGGCTGTAATCTACGCCAAAATACATCGATTGTGACCATTGCCGTTGAAATCGGATCATCCGTTGTTGAGAACGGGTTTGACAAATATTTGTCCACATATGACGATACACACGCACATACACACACATAGATGCTGCTCGCTAAAAATAGCCTAAACAGCTTCAAGAGGTCTTGAAACGTAAAGATATCATAAAAAGTCCGGTTCCGAAAATCGACCCAAAGCAATAACTTGCCATATCGGGAAGTTAATAAACAGTTGACCACGCGATCCACTCACGAACCTCTGACCTTTTTATCAAAATTAGAAAATAACTCATATCTTCGATATTCAAGTAAACTCGGATGCGTTTGCAGCTCATTTACATACTAAAATTTTATTCAGATATCATGCGTTTGCTTAACGAAAATAACGCGTAGCTTTGTCACATTTTCTTAAAAAACTCAAAAACTAAGATAAATTGTTGCAATTGTTTATACAAATCTCATTATAAAAAAAAGTATTCTGTAACTCATAAGTCGCGTTTTTTCTTCGGACAACTGTCCGGGACAGCGATTGTTTTATTTATATTTTTTCGTTCAAATTAAAATTATTTCAATTTTGATTGCATAAATATTAAATATTTATCATTTATCCATCCATTTTAATTAATCTCTTTAAAATAAATTGGCAAATTAAATTTATTTTTACCAGTTCGCAACAAATCTTGTGTTTTATCGAGAGCAGTTCAGAACAGGTGAGGGAAATAAACAATGGGACATTTTTAGTACTATTTTTGAAATTAACACTATCTTCATGTATGTTTATTTTTAGATGGCAAAAACATTACATATATATGTACATACGTATATACGTACAAAACAAAAAATTAAATTTAATCTTTAATTTAATTTTTTTTAATTCGAATCTCGTCGTTTAAATATAAAATATATGGCTCTTCATAAAATAAACAAATATAACACAAGTGCAAACAAACATTAACGGCGATTGTCTAAATATTCACTTGAAGTTAGCTACAATTTAGTTCTAAAAATTTCCCTGTATTTTACCAATATTTTTCTCTGTCCTGGACAGCCCATTCGAAGATAAAACGCGACATTTGTGTATATTAGACACAAACCAATTATAAAAAAAAATTTACAATATTATAACAGATTTTTGGTACTAAATTCCTTCTTTGACAACTAACTTTTTTAATCTTAAAACATGCAAAATAAAATAAAAATATATTTAATAAATAAATATGTTTTAATGATATTTATATAAAAATATGATTATTTAATATTATTAAAGACTTAATTTTGCGTTATAAATTAGTTTTTACGCTAGTCAATGAACAAAACATAAAGCAAAATTGTGATTTTGACAGTCACTATATTGTTCTTGTCAGATTCACAATATTGTGTTGAATTCTCACCAAATTGGTGTAACATAATACGAAATTCACAATATTGTGTGAATTTACAATATTGTGATGACGACATTTGTGTTCGGGAATAGGGCCCCTGTTATAATTTTCCGACAACGTATTGATGTTTCGTGTTAGTTTTGTAATACATATCTAAACAGGAGATAAAAAATACATGTACTTTAACAAAGAATTATGTGTGATATACATACATACAAAGTTTTATGCCGAAAAACTTTATCAAAATCCGTAACCAAAACCGAAGTCTTGATATCTCAGAGCTTGAGATTTCAGCCCCTTCATATTTTTATAAATCAAACATGGGACAGAAACAAATATTAGATTTTTGACTTTTATGTTATGTTTTCAAAATATTTTTAGTGTTAAACTATGATCTCAATCGAAGCTTAGCGAGAACTTAGCTCGTCAAATTATCATCCCTGGTGCCTACTGTATAGTAGATGCATTAAATGAGGACATTAACAGAACTTATTCGCAAATCCAATTGTGGCTTGGAAAGAGCTAAATTATTCCAACTGATTGGAGATGGATTAATTCTGGAGGATCTTTGCCCATCAGAATGCAAAAAATACCTGCAACGAAAAACCTTTTAAAAATTTGTAGTAGGTGCTCTGGCGAAAACTGCCATAATAGTGATCCGATTTTAGATTGAGAAGAGAAGGAGATTGATAGTGACCATAGTGTTCATGAGGATTCAATGTTCTAAATATTGTGACGATTATGGAAGACGATAGAACACATCAACAATAGAAAATCTTCAAGAAAATTCTCGTTAGAGAATTATCTTCGAGAAAATTCTTCTAAAAGAAATGTAAAAATCAATAAAACCAAATCAACGTAACCAAAGTAAACATTTAATAGGAAGTATTTGTTTTATCGAATAAGGATTGGTTAACGAAATAAAAATTGGTAAATAAAACAATTGAAAAGAATAGATTTCACACCTAGGTGTCAATATTTGAAGATCGTCTTATTGTTGATAAAGGAAGGAAAAAAAGGGTGTGTTCTAGAACATTACAGTAGTATCGAGGCTATTTCATGTAGTATATATAAAAGGTGTTGTTCGAGGATGCAAGTAGTATAAAATTGTTAGCGATACAAAAAGAATAAAAATTTAGCAGTGATAAAGGCGAAGTAAAAAATTAACAGTGTTATAAGTAGAAAGTTAAAAGTGATATTGTGAACAAGTATAAAAGAATTATAAGGGGTGAAATATTGTTAGTACAAGAAGAACTAAAAGGGGAATAGTAATAGGAGAAATATTTTTATTGTAAAATCTTGAACGAATAAAATTATAACGTTTAGAAAATCCATTGTGTTTTAAATTTCCTGATTTAGTGATCGAACTAAATAAATAATTGTAACTCGGCTAAGAAACGTTACAATATTAATAAAAAAATATTTAAATTTAATCTAAAATTAAACTTGACGTTTTTTTAATGTAATCAATATGGGATGGTTTTTAAGGGTTGAGATATGAAAAAACAAAAATATTATTACAGAATATCCAACACCTTTTATAAAACACAGGCACAGGGTAAAAACTGAAGTGAAGGGTCAGTTGTGCTTAATTGCAAATTTTCATAATGTACCCTCCTATTTTTACTGCCATTTACTGGAATATTAACAGTTTTTTTCAAACAAACCATTTGATCGTTAACTGAAATAAAATTTTACCTGTAAATTTCTTCGTGTATGAATTTCCATATGATTTTTCAAAACACTTTTATATGTAAATTCTTTTTGACAGTGTGAACATTGATACAAGTTTTCGCGTGTATGGATTTTCATATGACGTTGTAATCCTATTTTTACTTTAAACTCCTTATAACAAAATTGGCATGGGAACTGCAAGTAAAATAAAAAAATTGCATATAACTTTTAATGCATTTCAAAATCAATTTTGTTTCAAAGACGTTGTAGCCGAATTAACCTTACCTTCATTTTTTCCGGATCATGAGTTCGTTCGTGGATTTCCCAACTTTGTATTAGCACAAATTTTTTACTACATTTTGAACCTTCATATGGTTTTTCATCCGTATGACTTCTCATATGACGGTTTAACAAATATGTGGTCCCATATTCTTTTTTACAAGTTTTACTTTCGTAACGTTTGTCTGATATCTATGAGAAAATAAAAATAATTGTAAGTTATTGTTCTTAAATTTAATTAAAGATTTTGAAATTACAATTATAAAATTTTTCTAATCCAAAACTGATTTATTTGGTTAATAATATAACGCTTGCGCAGACGTAACAAAACGTATCTTAGGTTCATGAGTTTTCGTATGCATCACTAAATATTTTAGAAATAGAAATTTTTTATTGCTCTCGGAACATTCCATTCATATGATTTTTCACCGGAATGAATTAACAATCGATGATACTGATGAAAAAATATTGTAAGCTTCTAACTCTTCAATCTGGTAAAAAGTCAGCTATTTACGACTTTAAGACTATAAAATTTGTATGTTTTTAAAAGTGAAAACTTCTTCAGGCGCGTTGTGCGATTTTGTATGGGGAAAATTTTATATATTCGAGCTATCATCATGCTAAATAAACATATTAAATATAAAATACCTCTATCCGGTCGTAACGTTTCAAATTGCAATATGGATATTGCGGTCGACTGAGGTTCTATAGGTCGAAAGTTCAATTTCTGGAGTGGTACAATTTTTTTTTTTTTATTAATTTTTTTCAAATACCATTTTATTGTTTTTTTTTCATGAATTCATAAAAATTTCGTTTTACGAATTTTAATCGATAATGCAGTTTTTTAAAGTTATTGCTACTGTCTTTTGCCGTTTTGTTCAAATTATTATCATTTCGATATTAACAAGAAAATTAATTATTATTTTTTTGGCAGGCAGTGCTAAAACTAATAAAATGTTGGTTTTCCCATTATTATTTTCCATAATTTCAATCCCATTAAAAAAATACGTAAAACAAAAACTACTATTTGAGTATGTTTCTCTTTCAATATGAGTTGGCATGTTCATCACAAAATATTGATTTAAGCACAGTTTATGACTGCGGACAATTCATGGTATTTAAATTTATCGATATTGAAGTTTTTTTAAGGTTGTTACTATTGTCTTTTAGCACAGTGTGACGTCAATACGAAGTAAAATTCAGAATGCATTCAGGAGATTTTTACAACATCTCAATATTTCTGCAGTTTTTAAAAGAAATGTTTGGTACTTTTGTTGTTTTTTCTTTTCAATTTTTTCCACTTTCTGTTGGTGATTGTTGTACTATTTTTGAAGTGAAAACTTCTTTAGGAGCGTCGTGCGATTTTGTATGGGGAAACATTTATATATTCGAGTCATCGTCACGCTAAATAAATATTAAATAGAAAATAAATATTAACAGAGAGTGAAATAAATTGTAATCATTTGTTATTTTATTATTTCTTATCCTCATTTTCTTGATTTATAATTTATTTTTTATTGAATTTGATTTTTTTGGTTTAAGTGTGGTATAGTAAGTAAAGATTTTGTTATACTTTTAAGTAAAATAAAAAAAAAATTGTTTTGTCATATTTGATTTCTGTGTTTTCCTTTATACTCTTCTTTAAATACTCTCGTTCTCTTGATTCATATTTTGGGTTTTTCTTTTTTATTGAATTTGATGTTTTGCTCAGTTAATAACAGTGTGGAAGTATGGTAAAGTAAGTTGTTGTATTTAGACGATAAAAACACAACTATTTCACAGTTTTAAGTTTTCACTTCTGTCGGCAGTCCTCGAGACTGCCTTTTTTTATGTCTTTAAATATGTGATTTAATTTTCAAAGTATTGAGTGTATTTCGATTCAACATTTGGTAACTTTACTATTGTGTAATGTTTTTTAAATGGAAGATCCAGTTTTACATGCATAAATATTCTGACAGTTGTCACTTGTTAACTTATAAACAAGTGTTTCATTATTTTTTATGCTTATTATTGCTTAGTGGAAAAGTTGATTCTATATTTTTATATTTAGATATATTAACTGAAATGTTGCCTTGTTGCTTTGGTTTTAAACAAGCAAGTCTCTTTCTCGCTCTCTTTGTCTGTCGTGCGCCCGAACTGCTTTGTGTGGTTTCACGTATTTTAGCTGCTTAAAGCTCGGCTTGAGATATGTTATCTTTCGGGTCATGTAGGTCATCCCCACATTTGTAACGCCCAACTTTTGTCATACTATTAAGATGAATTTCTGTATATGTGATTGAAATAAACCAAGATTTATATTGCTTTTTTTCCTTAATAAATCTTCTTTAAAATTTTATTTTTTCTACAAAATATCAAACTTCACCTTCTTGAAATATGTAACAAGAAAACAACCACTTTATTTAAGTTTAATATTTCTGTCTTGGAAAAACTTTTAATTTCCAAGTTGTCAGGTGAAACTTTTTCAGTCGGTTTGTGATCTATAATTGGGATTAGTTGGGTTCTTCGTCCCGTTTAGTTTTCGTTTTTGTTCAGTTGTTTCGTGTAAGATAGACGAGTTTTAAACTATGCATTAGTTTAACGTCCTTCATGGAGGAGCATATAACATTCGAGTGTTTCCTCTTGATAGTGTTTCCTCTTGTCTCATCAAGCATCAATCCGCAACTCTTACCTTTAATCTAGTTTTTCTGTGTCTTTTAATATGCGATTATTGAACGACTTTCGTTGGCTCAATTAACATTTTATTAATATTACCAAAACATTCGTAATATTAATAAATTGTTCAATGAACCAACAAAACTGTTAAATCAGTCGACGAAAAAACTTTAATAATCGTTATTATTATAAGGAACAAATCCATCGTCTTTTTCAGTGTCGGGGCAGGTCATAAGCTTGTGAGTTATTAGTTCTCAAAATGTGCCATATTGCCTGATGAATTGTACTCTCCACATAACAGTTGAGGTGTTGAGTGTCCGAGCGCTGTAGTAGTTTCATTTGAACTCGAATTAGGTCTTCAAGTGAAACTCAGGGTCTGGAACACGAGGGTTTGTAAATTCTCAATAACATTCAGAACATTTAAGCTAAATTTCACGTGTATACATGTTCAAATGTTGTCTAAGTCCACTTTTGGTTTCGAACTTTCTAAGTCCACTTTTGGTTTCGAACTTCTTATCACATAATTTACAAGAAAACTGAAAACAAATAGAAAAAAAATTAAAATGGTTTTCAAATTTGCTAATGGCGTAGTGATGAGAACAATCCAATGAGCAATAAATAATAATCGAAAGGCTTGAAAAACTAAGATAATAATTAATTATGTGTCGCTAGAAAAGAATAAATCAGAAAAAATATAAAAGGGGCAATTCGAGTTCAAATCCCACTACTTAACCACACGGCACCTCGGCATAAACTTTATAGCTGAGGTAGTAAAATCAAGATATGACAACTCACGTTGAAGAATTCAAATTCGTTTTTAATGTTTGCTAATTCATACAACATTTAACATTTTCTTTTCATACAAACCATTAGATCATTAACTAAAATAAAATTTGACCTGTAAATTTCCTGGTGTATGGATTTGCATATGAGTTCTTAAATTAGTTTTCCATGTAAATTCTTTTTGACAGTGTGCACATTGAAACATATTTTCGCGTGTATGGATATTTATATGGCTCTTTAACAGACAGTTGAACTCAAATTTTTTATTACAAATTTTACATTCGTAACGTTTATCTGATATCTTCTACGAAAAAATAAAAATTATTGTTAGTAGAAGGTTAGGTTTTGCTCTTAAATCTAATTTAAGTTATTAAAATTATACATTTATAAAATTTATCTAATCAAAAACTCATTTATATGAGTAATAATTGAGCAGGCGTTACAAAACGTTTCCTAGGTTCATGAGCTTTCTTAAGCATCCCTAAATAGTTTAGAAATTTATTGCTCTCGAAACATTACATTCGTATGATTTTTCACCGGAATGAATTATCTATCAATCGATGATACTAACGAAACATTAGGATCAAATTTTAACCAAGTATTTGTTCCTTCAAACAAAGAACCAACTCTTGGTTTTTATAAACTACGGTCCAAGAAATTGCAAGGAAAAATGTTAATGTGACGCGGGGCGGGGTTTAAAGAATATAAAACGAGAATTTTGATAAAATCTAAAAAATACAAAATCTGAAAGTGTACCAAAAAGAGTAAAATTATTAAACTAAATAATAATATCTGCCACATACATCAAAACTTTAAAATAAAGTTATTGCAAAAAACTGGCCAAGAACTATCAGTTTGTTTCTTACCATAAATAATTCTGATTGCGTGCTTCTGTACAGTAACTAGGGGTCTTTGAGAGCTTTTATAACCTCCTCTCCAACAACTTATTCCATATTGAAGTTTTGACTGGAATAAGGCGTAATAGAATGCCTTTAAGACCC
This sequence comes from Diogma glabrata, assembly GCA_963693315.1. NCBI lineage: Eukaryota > Metazoa > Arthropoda > Insecta > Diptera > Cylindrotomidae > Diogma > Diogma glabrata. The sequence goes on along the minus strand of OY856188.1, from coordinate 19,146,805 downwards.
TTACCCTTAAGGCATGCAGACTCAAAGAAGCATTTACCGTAAAAAAATATTGCCTTAGGTCACCTGCATGTGCTTTCCAATTTAAACAACAATCCAATGTTACACCAACTAATGGAGGTTGTGTCAGTTGTTACTAATGGAGATTGTGTCAATCCAATGTTAGGACTAAGGTGAACAATTACTGTTTTATCACTAATTATCATCGAATGAACTGGCAGAGGCTGTATCATCCGCAAAAGCAGAAATTTTTTCATGGAAATTTTGTTTAAATAAAGAATTAATGTAGATTAAGAATAAAATCGGCCCTAACACCGAACTTTGTGGCACACCAATATCATGTGACCTTCCAGAACTCGTTTCTTTATTAATTTTTACTTACACTGGTCACTGAGATAGATCTGAACTAAACCATTTCAAAATAAATCCTTTAAACCAGCGGCATGTATTTTTTTTCCAACAGAAGACAGAGTACAACCATGCCCAATGCCTTAGTTATGTCTATAAATATTCCTGACACAGCGTCCTTATTATTCAAGCCAACATATACAGAATTTAGGAAGTGAAGTAAAGCATCTTTTGTACTAAGACCAACATCGAAAACTACATTATGAAGAGCTAAAGAAATTAATTTTAGTTAAGAAAGATAATACCCTATTTTGGATACATTTCCTCAATATTTGTTATAAATAGAGGTGTTTTTCTGAACTAATAATACACAAATTTAATTCATATGCCGCATCTTTGGCATTCACGTAAATAAATCAATAATCAAAACAATATCTAAGTAGATTTCAGTTTTTTCAGTTTTTATTACACAAAACTATAAATTTCGTTGTTTTATTAGCTCTGTGCTGTGATTATGGCAAATTGTGAGTTTAAAACTACGAAATTATTTCGTCAATAAAAATTGTTTAAAAAATTATTTCGTCAATAAAATTTTATGCGAAAGGCACCGTTCGTTATTCGATATTCAAAATTGACACTTTCGGATTTTCAATTTTATGCAAAAACCAACACTAAAAAGTTATGCGTATTCATACACAAATTGACGTCACAATTTGTGAGTTTTTTTCACAAATAGAAAACTCCATAATTGCTATCGCAGACTGTTATTTAAATAGAAAAAAAAACAACTAGAGAATGAAAAAACCATCACAAAACAAGTTTTTTCGTCAAACCACGGTTTTGTTTTTTATTAAAATAATTTAATATATACAATTAAATGATAAGATTGTAATAATTTAAACTTATATTAAAATATCTATTTCGAATCAATAATTTAAGATTTTTGTGATAGAACATAATTTGGTTATCATCACGCGCTGCCATTATCCTACTACAAATTTAATGCCCGTCAACCAAAAAATATAAACCTTTTTGGAAATTAAAACTTAACTGAAAAATTATAACTAAAATCGTTTCACAGAACGACTTTATTTTCTAAAAAAAAGAAATCCATTTATCTCATTGTTGTTTTTGGTTGTCCCATTTTTTAAAATAAATCAATAATATCAAATAAAAAAACATATGTATAAGGTCAGATGCAAAAATATCTCAGTTACAACACATAAATCGGATCGCTATATTCAGATCACACAACATCAACGCACCTGCGCAGTTCAATTTACTTTATTTTAATACCAGTTTAACAAAAAAAAAATACATTTGTGTCACAATAAATTTCACTAATAAAATTAAAATGAACAATTTCTTCAACTAATATGTGTCACATTAAAAACAGACATTAAAAAAAATATGAAACTAGAGGAATATAAAGATATTATAGAATTTTTAAAGAAAAAATTGCTTCACACTAATGTGATAAAGGAATGCGTAGGAAGGATAACAAGGATATATGATGTAGTCTAGCATGGGAACTCTCATTAGAATATGATTGGAATTAACAGAATATTCGGGACTGGAATGATATAACTGAAAGAGTTACAACATGAAACAGTATAGTATCGGTAAGTCGTTGAGCATTCGGAATCGTCAATAATAAACTAAGTAAAACATTACATGCCATCATTTAACCATAATCTATGGACTATCAACCTAGACAAAATAGGATAGTAAATATCTAAAATTTATAAGAATCTGTATTCAACAATAATAATATTAAAGATAATGGAATTTATTGTAGTCTGCAAAACAGGTATCATACATGTCAAAATTAATTAAACTAATTAAAAAACCTAAGGTTAATTGATATATATATACATATATATATAAAAATATTACACTGAATTTAACTGAAATTAACTTAAAGGTAAAATAAATGTATAAATGTTATAATCGTAATGAGAAACCTATACAAACAAGTTATAAGAACCAATAGGAAAATTGATTTATTTTAATTTATCACATAGAAATCTAAATGAATACAATATAATTAACTAAATATCTGTCACAATCAGCAATTCAGTAAAAAATAGTAATTAATAAAAATAAATCAGTAACTAATAAAATAAAACTACATAATAACCAAAGGTTAATTGAATTATATAAAATCGTTACTTTTGTTTTAAAGTGGCACAATTGTAAAATGGAATATAAAGATAAACAATAATATAAAGTTAAAATTAAATAAATGCATATATATGTTACGGTCAAAGTAATAAATTCGGCGGTTATATACAATAAGCGGTTAATATATATAATCGCCAATGCATTTGATTAATATAAAAAATATCATTGATATTTGTTCAATTTAACACTTTTACCGGCTATCATATATAATTACCAATCGTAGTTGGTAAAAGTAATAAATTGCTTTACTTAATAAGTTTATAAATATAAAACGCTTTGTTAAAAAATTCTTTTGGTTTTGACTGTTTTTATTTTTAGAGAGAGATTTCTCATATTATTTCTTTTTAACCGCCCGTCGCTACTACCGATTGAATATGTAAGTGAGGTCCTCAGAGGTGATCGCTGTGACATATAACTATGTTGTGGTAGTTTCACCAAGGCAAGCAACACCTTTCATGGTATCTGTAAGAGTCATTAAGTTTGGCACCGTAATATAACGTTTCGTTCATCCTACAGTGCCAGTTCTGCTTACCAAAAGTGGCCCACCGGGCACAATATATCATTTTTTCAAAGACCTCATTGACTTCAATCAGGAAAGTTGAGGATCTTACCCATTTAAAGATTGAAAATAGGTTGAGGTCGTTTCGGCCCCAATTCCTCTAATCATTCGCTTTACCAGATAAGACTATTTCTCCAAATATGTATATGCATCAGCTATCTTGGTGGAAACTTCGGAGGGAACCAGCTACTTTATCTTTCGCCCCTATACCAAATTCCGACAGTTGATTTGCACGTCAGAACTGCTACGATCGTTCATCAGGGTTTCCAAAACTTCGACCTGACCAGGCATAGTTCACCATCTTTCGGGTCACAGTATGTATGCCTATGGTACGCCTTTACTCATAAATGTATTGTTACGTTTTTCTAACTTTCCTTCGAATTGGCCTAACTCACAATTCAATAAACGCAATTCCCAAATCTCTTCAGAGTTCGATCACTGATTAGTAAGCACAAACACCAGGTATTATTAAGTATTCAACACGTTAATTGTTCCACGACTACAGGAAAACAATATTCCTAACTAGAATATTCTTTAACAGCTTCAGAAACTCCAACGGTTGGTTGTAGAAATTTCCAGTAATACAACGTTTAAAATAATACAAATTATTTCTACTTAATAACACTTTAAACTTTATTCACAAAAACTAATTTAAAAATCACTTTTATAATTTCACTATCGCAGGTTTAAAATAAAACTAATTCTATCTTGCAAGACATCCCTCTTTATATTACGGTTTTGCATTATCTAGATCATTCGAGATCACTTTTTAGAAACCTTGAGAAAATAGTAGAATATTCGATTAATTTACGTTATGCTGATTTGATTCATAAAATCATTCAATTGTCGACCCAAGTTCTAAGAAGTATAACAACAACAGTATACATTTCATTAATTTGTTGTAGTATTTTGTTGATTCGATTTTCCTGGAAGTGACCGTAATCGTCCAGATTTTTCTGTAATCGTAACAGTATAAACATATATGAGTTGACAAAAAAGCCCAAGGACTAAATATTAGTTACGTTAATTTAGTCTGTAGGTTTTAATACCCAATGACTTGCATACATACTAGACTTCTTGGTCCGTGTTTCAAGGCGGGTTCCAAAGGTATCTTAAATCTTTATCATTGCTACATCGGAACGTATACTTTTACTGCATTTGTAAAATAAATCGTGGCGTGGTTTAAAATAAATAAAAAGAAATAAAATTAGAAATCTTTTTCTGAAAAATAAAAACAGACAAACCAAAAGAATTTTTTAAGTAAGCAATTTATTGCTTTTACCAACTACGATTGGTAATTATACATAATAGCCGGTAAAAGTGTTAAATTGCACTAATATCAATGATATTTCTTATATTAACCAAATGCAATGGCGATTATATATTAACCGGTTATTTTATATAATCGCCGATTTAACACTTCGAACGTAACATATATAGAATTATATAAAGATAAATATGAATTTGATGTGAATTATAAAGTACGGTGAAGTGTGGTGAAGCTTACAGGCTGATTCTGAGTTAAGAGGTCTTAGCTATGATTATTTTTGTTATGACAATTTTTTTAAGAGGAATATCTTAATTGCGATTCTGTGAACGTTGTCATAAAAAACCTCATAATAACTCTACAAATATATTTTGGAGATCTTTCAAACGGCTATTTTTATAAACAAAATTATTATAAAATGTAATATTTTCTTTTTAAATAATTTAAATACAAATTAAAATGCCATATAAATTATTATTAGAATTTGGTATAAGAATTATGGTATATTATATAATAATTTTTTATAAAAATCAAGTTTGTTTTATAAAATTTTTTAAGGTATCAATAATTTTTGTTTGTGAAAATACCAAACGCCATTTTCAATAATCAAAAGTGTATTTTATTTTATAATAATTTATATACAATTAATATAAAATTATACCATATATTGATTATTTTGCAATAAATTTGTTAGAAAAGATTTATTGTTTTTCCTTAAAGTTTATATAAAATTTGCAAAATTTTCATAAAACAACATGAGACGTAAAAGTTTGATATTGCAAATATGAAATTTTCAATTTATTTAAAATCAATATATTTCAATGTTTTTTTGTTTGTTTGTTTTATATTTTTGATTCAAACTAAAATAAAATATAGATAATTATTATAAATTTTATAATAATTACATAAATAATTCATAATTAATATTTTATCCTTTATTAATATAATTTTTCATACAAGATTTCAAATAAAAAATATGAAACTTTAAGTTATGATGCTTAAGATGACCATGTTTGATGGTCTTACGTTAAGAGGTTTTTTTTTGACATCTCACAGTTGTGACTACATACAGAATCGCATTTAAGAGGTTTTAGTCTTAGCTAAGAGAAAAGTCTTTCCTATGACTATTTTTACATCTGTGAGGGTATGTCAGAATCAGCCTGTTAGTCTCCTTTATAATAAACGTTATGACAGATACAATTCAGAATTTCGAGTTGATCTTGCGCATGGCGTTGGGAAGATATATGTTTCATTACCTCATAACAGTCTATAATAAAAGGAACAAGATCCAAAATATGTATTAATTAAAGTTTGGTAATATGGACTGCAAAATTGTCCCAACCAAATAAATAATAAAACAAAAAACAAGTATGTGTGAGAACTGTGTATTTTAGATTTAAAAAAAAAAATGTCCGCTGATCAGATTTTTGTTTGTCGTTACAGAGCTCGAGTAAATGAAAATAGTGATGACAAATACACTGTTTGATAGTTAATTAAGAAGACCAAAATAATAAATACCAAAAGAAAGACAACGAATTGGCCAGATGCATGCCTACAACGAGATAACCAATCAGAAAGAAAGCTGCATAAAGAAGTACACATATATATTAAAAAATAAAATTAAAAAAATCTAGGTTGAAGAAAAAAATGATTCAACGGATACCACTTGCACCTCTCTCTCTCTCTCTCTGTCGCGCCCCCGAAATGTTTTGTGAAGTTTCACATTTTTTATTTTGTTTAGAACTCGGCTTGAGATCTGTATCGTTCGGGTCGGTTACGTTATTTCCACGATTGAAACGAACGACTAACTTATCTCATACCACTTAGATTAATTTCTGTATATGTGATTGAAATAAACCAAGATTCATATTGCTTCTTCTATATAATTTAAATCTGTAAACATCAAACTTCTACTTCGTCTTCTTTAACTTAACAACTTTACGGCGGTTCCATATTCCTTACTTGGAGAAGAAGAATCTTCTTATTTCCAAGTTGTCGGGTGATACTTGTTTAGTCGGTCAGTGATGTTCAATTGAGTTCAGTTAAGTTATTCGTGCAGTTAAGTTTTCGTTTGGTTGTTCCGTTAATGATAGACGAGTTTTAAATTTTGCATCAGTTAAACGGCAGTCATGCAGACTTAGTTAATTGGCAAGCCATGCGTATTGTCTGGTCAAGCAACTAATCGAAACTCTTACCTTTAATCTAGTTTTTCTGTGGCTTTTATTGTGTAAAGCCCACTTAATCCTAGACTTGAATAGTTTTTTACATTTTAAACATTCATACCGGTTTTTGTCCATATGAGCTTTCATATGCATTTTCAAGGCAATTTCATCCGCAAAATTTTTCTTGCACGTCCTACAAGAATGCATTTCTATAACAATTTCAGATTTTAGTTCTATTTCCTAAGGATAAACGTGAGAATATTTTTATTATCTAAACAAATCTAGCAAATTTTAGTTTGATCATATTTATGTACCTGATCTAGAAATTACAACGAAATCTACTTACACTTTTAATGCTGATTTCATCATGTTCCAATTTATTTTGTTCTGCATTATAAACAGTAAATATGGTTTCCTCACTCTCCGTTTCATTTATTTCTTTTTTAATTTTATCAATTGATGACTAAAATTGAATTAATATTGTTAGTTTCAATTTTTTTCTATAATTGCACTGAAACATATACTTCCTGCAAATTTTCCGGTTCTAATTTAATGTTTATTTCATCTCTAATTTCTAATCTTTCCATTTTAATTTATAAATTTAAATATTTTGTGAAACAAATAATTGTCTTAAATAACAACTGTAATGAAAACAAATAAAAGTGACAATCACAAACTGACATACGTGGTTCAAAAATTTACGTGACTTTAGAAATCGTTTTTTTTTTAAAAGCAATACCGATAACGATGTTTTTGACAAAACGCAACCAATTGTTCTAAAATTTAATTTTAAATACTGTTTAAACGTTAAAATTTTGTGGAAAATGAACCGTCAAATCAATCGATCGATTCCCGATCGAACGTTCACGGTGATAAAGCCGTGCATTCACATAAAACAGAAACAGAAACAGAAACTGAAAATTTTCAGTTTCTGTTTCTGTTTCAGTTTCTAATTTGGTTGACGGTGGTGAATAATAAAACAGAAACAGAAACCGAATTTTAAGATGGCAGCTGTCATATTATATTATATATGTCAAAATTAAAATATATATATTTAACCCAATCCATATATATTTAACCCAATTAAAATTGAAAAAATTATATTAATATAAAAAAAATATTGTAATTCAATAAACTGTGTATTTTATTTTTCATTCATATAAATAAAAAAATAACACAATTTTGTAATGTATAGTGAAGAAGAAATTTATTTTTTTCGTTATCGCACATAATAATATCCATCAAAAAAAATCGAGCTAAATTCAACGTAAATTATTTTTGACTAAATATTTATTTCTTAAAATAATGTACAATCCCGTTACATAAATTTAAAATAATATGGTCACGTGACAGTTTCTGGACCAGAAACAATTAAATTTTAATTGTTTCTGGTCCAGACAAAACAGACGAATTTTCAGTTTCTGTTTCTGTTTCTAAATTAGGTTTCTATTCCTGTTGCTGTCAAATTTGTATGAAATTCGGTTTCTGTTTCTGTTTCTGTTTTATGTGAATGCACGGCTTAAGACGTTCGATCAAGCTTAAGCCGGGTATTCACATACAACCGAAACAGAAACAGAATTTCATATAAATTTGACAGATTTAGATAGTTTCTCATATTTTTTATAGTTTTTTAATAGTTTATCGTATTTATTTTTCATAAGTTTTCATTTTTTTCATTGTTTTTCATGCTTTATTTTCCATCAGGGATATTCTGGGCCCATAACCTGTTGGGTTGCGCAGGATAAAAGAGGACAAATCGTACAAAGACAGAGTGACAGAATTAAGTTAGTTACAATTCATATATAAAAGAATACAGTGTAGCCAACTAAAAACTATGATATATATTCAACAATTTTTCTAAACCAAACTCGATTCCTTAAAAAAAAACTTTTGTTTTACAATCTCTTTATCTATGTTCATAAAATATTGATAAAAAAAACATTTTAAACTTTTTTGTTATCATCAGGTGTGGGAAAACACATTTATTTAATAACTGTAGAAAATTTCAAGCTGATAGCACTTATAATTTGTGAGTAAATCGATTATTTAGAAATAGAATGATTATTTAGAAAGTCTCACCAATAGGGTACCGTTTTTACTTTTTCAAAGTACGGAACCCTAAAAACAGGAATAATGCACTGAAAGCTCTAGCGGGTAGCTCGTGTGGTAAGGATAAAACACAATAACTATAGCGTATAATGCAATAGGAAGGCATTTTATAAATTAGGCTGCTCCTATATTGACACCCCGTGTTGCTGACACCGACTGGAATAGGTTACAAATAACACAGAACGCAGCCTTGCGTACAGCAACCGGATGTCATTTGATGGCACACCGAGATCACCTACACGAGGAATATAACCTATTGCAGGTCCGTGAACATAACGAAATACTTACCAAACAATATAAAAAGAGCAACATCCCTGCATTGACACCTTATTTATGGCAACACCACATAGAGACATAAGAAGGACTGCAAAATGCTTCCTACACGATGTTAAAAAAAATCAAGTCATCGGTAACATCGACGAGTCTACGTATAAAACAAGCTTAAAATATATACACACCAAAGTTGTTGCAGACAAAAAATATACACACCAAAATTGTTGAAGACACAATAAAGAACTACGCCCCGAATCGAGTTCTTAATAGCATGCCACCACAAATCGCTGCACCAGAACCATCCTAGCGCAGTTAAGATCCGGCTGGTCACGCTTCTTAAATAACTGTACATGAGTAGATTTGGAAATTGTTGACAAGTATCCAGCAAGTAGATTTAGAAATTCTGAGTAGATTGCCTGAGTAGACAAATGAGTAGATTTGGAAATTCTTGACAAGTGAGGGCATGCCACATGATGCTAACCACCAATTGTCGTAGTTTCAATTAGAAGAAGGAAGTTCCTGAATCTGGCCCTTGAGCCGGAAGAATATTACATTTCGTCGCTACAACCACAACTGTATGTATTTAACAGATTACATAAAGTAATTATTATTAGATATCAGTAATTATGTATTAATATTTATTGTAAAAATAATAAAATGAATCATAATAAATCAACTATAGTAAAAATAACACAACACAATCTTGATTTGCAAGAAATAACAATTGATGCCCGGTTTCTTCATACCTCCGAATAACTACCATCCAGATAAAGATATCCGCCAGATAATTAGGCGTGCTATACACCTGAGCTAAACTAAGCGAACTATGTTTTTAAAAAAGTAATGTTTTAATGCGAATAAAGCTTTTTAAAAAAAATGTAATGTTTCCGTGTTTCTTTTCTTTTTTAAATGTTTTGTTTCCGTAATGTTTTTTTCTATAATTACTTTATATACATTATTTTTTAAAAACATAGTTCGCATATTTCGCATAGTTTAGCTCAGGTGTATAGCACGCCTTAAAAATTAATTTTCTTCACTAAAACCTCTGGTTAAATATCTAACAGATAACTATTATGTATAGGGTTGTACTTATCGATATTATCGACACTAAATATAGCTGTGAGGTGAGTTTATTTTCAATTAATGCTTGTCAAATTTGAATTATTTTCAAAACATGTCAAATGTGAAAGGAATTAATAAAATAAAAACAATCATAAAATAACATATAAAGTGTTATAAACTCAACCGTTTCGGAAAAATTAACTAAGATACCACAAATCCAGTTTTCAGGAGCTCAAGTGTAAGAGCTTGATGTTTTTTGTTGTTGATGTTATAGCATTGGCTATTGGTACTACTCGTCTGAATTTGTATCAAACTCAGGAACACTGTTTGGGTGACCATCTCTGCCTAGATCTTGACTCGTAGTTTTAGTTTTTTTAAAAAACTCAGAACTTAGAACACTCAGAAAAAGAACATTTTAATATTTATAAGACTACGTAAGCTCTCAAAGTAGAATACGATTATTTTTAAAGGGCTTAGAAGTCCGTAGAAGCTTCTAAGATTTTTTTTGAAACACTGAAAATGCGACATATTTACAATCGATACTGAAACCACAATATAACTGAGAAACTTATTTCAAAAGAAACAAGATATATATTTATAAATATTTGATATATTTATATATCCTTGTGAATCTTCTATCAAATTTGCAATTTTGTTTTATCCACCATACTTAGCTATATAAACTTAAAAATTATGTCAAACTTTCAATCCTATCTGCTATATATTTGGTACTCATGCAACGAATAACTTTATCTGGTAGATAAACCCTATCCGTAAGTGAAGAAAACCGATTCTGTTATATATCTTCTAGATAAAGTTATCGACAACTTATCTAGAACTGAAGAAATCGGGTATTAAAGTTTTCGAAATTCTAATCCAGCCGAACACAATTGTCAAGTTATTTTGAGGAAATAAGGTCTATTCAGCAAATAGAAATTTTGTTTTAGAACCCTTGAGCAACTGTATAGAGCTTTTGACTTCAAACTTCAAAACTCATTACTGTAGTAAACGTCATATAGACAACACAAAAAATATTTTCTTTTGTCATCTATTTATAATTATATTTATATAAGGAGAGTATTATAATCTGGAGGGCAAGTAGTTATGCTAAGTTATCAGGATGTAAACTATAGTTTAATTACTGCGGTTCGTGAAGGAAGACTAGAAAGAACAAGGGAGTTAATCAGTTCTTTTGGGCTGTCTTACTCACAAGCATGGGCAGAAGGTTATGTTCTGCTTTGTTATGCTATTGAGAATAAACATACAGCAGTTGCTAAGCTACTTTTAACAAGCGGTTCTAAAGTTAACAGCAATAGTAAAAAGCCTTGTAATACTCCTCTTCATTTTGCTGTTATAAATGCCGACATAGAAATTGTTGAGATGATTCTAGACAAAGGTGGTAGTATTGATGCTAAAAATAAATTTGGTAGAACACCACTTCACAATGCAATTAGAAATAAGAAAATAGAAGTTACTGAATTGCTTTTAAAACATAGAGCTGATGCTAATGCCAGAGACAATGATGGTATAAATCCACTTCATGTTGCAGTCCAGATAGGATGTTTACAAACTGTTGACCATCTTATAAAATATGGAGCTTATGTTGATTGCGTGTGTACTTCAACATCGAGAAAAGGTTATACACCACTCCACTTTGCTGAAAAAGGATTGTTGAAAATTATTGAAGAACAATTAAAGTATGGTGCTGCTGTTAATATGTTACACAATTCAGCATTTGTAGGCGGTTTTACACCATTACATATCGCAGCCAAAAAAAAACAGGAAGAAGTAGCTAAATTGTTGATAAGCTATGAAGCTGATATAAATGCTCAAGATAAAACCGGAAAAACTCCAATATTTTATGCTATTTGGAATGCCGATTTAAAAATTACCAACCTACTTTTAACTAATAGAGCTAATATAAAAGATCCTGATCTATTGTATATTGCTGTTAGGAAGGAATGCATAGAAATCGTTGAAGCTCTTTTGCAACATGATGCTGATATAAACGCTAGTGACCATTATGGAAGAACAGCATTGCATTTTACTGCTTTAAGTGCAAATGAAGATATTTTTGGATTTCTCGCTTATGAAAATCCTGATATTAATATTAAAGGAGAAATTGCTAAACTTCTTCTAAGTAAAGGTGCTAAAGTCGACGCTCAAACTAAAAATGGTGAAACAACACTGCATGTTGCTATTCAAAACGGATATGCAAACGTTGTTGAAGCTCTTTTGAAATATAATGCAAATGTTAACTTTGGAATAAAAAGTGACATTACACCGCTCCATCTTTCTGTTGAAAAAGGAAATGAAGAAATTAGCACGATGCTTTTGAAAAAAGGGGCTAATGTAAATGCTAAGCTAAGACATGGAATCACTGCACTGCACATTGCAACTGAAAATGGTCATAAAGAGGTTGTAAAAGTATTGCTAGAATACGGTGCCAAAGTTGATTCTAAAATTGAAAATGGCATTACACCACTGCACTTGGGTGCTCGAAAAGGTTATCAGGAAATTATTGAGACTAACTTAAAATTCGGTGCTAATATTGACTCTAGAGATGAGTATGTAAATGCTAAGCTAAGGCATGGAATCACTGCACTGCACATTGCAACTCAAAATGGTCATAAAGAGGTTGTAAAAGTATTGCTAGAATACGGTGCCAAAGTTGATTCTAAAATTGAAAATGGCATTTCACCACTGCACTTGGGTGCTCAAAAAGGTTATCAGGAAATTACTGAGACTATCTTAAAATTCGGAGCTAATATTGACTCTAGAGATGAGTATGGCAGAACAGCACTTCACATCGCTTCAGAAGAAGGGCATGTAGAAGTTGTTGTCACTCTTCTGGAGTATGGCTCTGATATTAATATTACAAGAAGAAATAATGATACACCTTTTGATCATGCTATGGATGGAAAAAGATCGTTCTATAAACTCCACGGCCATAACTCTCATCGTGCTCTTCATTCGTATGAAGGAATTGCTGAAGCTCTTAAACGCCACATAGTTAAAATGAAAACCGCAAATTTATATGTTAGTAAAAAAAATTTACTATTAATGAGTAGCAGTGGTGAAATAAGTTATTTTCAGTATGAATGTGAGAAAGAAATAGCAAGCATGAAGAGTGAGAAGATTATTAATCCTAACATTACATTTTATGATGTCTTGGCAAAAGGTACAATCTCATTAGCAATATATATGAGGAATAAAAATTTAGTGCAGGTTTTTAAATCAGACGACTATAAAACAAAATTTCCAATATATGCTAGTATGATAAAAAGTCATTTCAGAAAGGGTATGGAAAGAAAAGAGCTACTTGACAAAGGCTCTAAAATTTTCCATTTTCTCTTTAACAATTTTCCTGAGTTACCATATGTCTGTACTGAAATGATATTTAGTTATCTGAGTGACGAAGACTTAGGAATTTTGATGGATGCTTGTAAACCTGTTAACATCAGTAATCCTAATAATAATATTAACGATGTAGTCAGTAGTGATTACCTCAAGTATATCCCAAGTACAGTACGTTTAAGTTAAGGAAGAAAGGCAGAACGAGCTACTTTCAACAAGTTGAGAAATATTAATGAATCATTGGAGGCAAGTTTGGAAAGTAAAATACTTGAAGATGAAGAATAAATAAATGAAGATGAAGAAAATAATGTTGATTCAAAGAGATTGTTGAAAGTAGAATTAATAATGTAATGTTGGTAACACTTATGTTTAGTAAATAAAATATCAAATACACTCTTTCTTGTAATGTTAAAATTTGTAACCGCGTTTTATTTAATCCATGCTCTATATTGCTAATTACATTATATACAACAGCTTATGGCCCAGCCCATCGTTGAAAATTAAATAAAACAAATCAATTAGTATCCGGATAATCATAAATAAATTTTTACAGAAAAATCAAGTTTTCAGAACCAAAATTCATTGGACGGGAAAATTAGGATTCCTGGAAGGTTGCTTTAAAAGCAGGAAGAATTGTGGGATTGCATCATCAAAGATGATCGGAAACCAGCGAGTGTAATGAAGGCATTAGCAAAAATTACATTATGTACTTGTTAATCCTGTAAATTGTGTACATGTGCGTCATGCGAACTCAGCTAAAGAAAAAGCGTTTGCGGATTCAGGGCTAACACGTTTGGTTAATATGCTGATTATGGTATTGCGTATTCAGTGCTGATTCCGGAATTCATTTCATAATTTTAAACGAATGGGTGTCAACATGATTAGATTTTTGTGATTTATTATATGTATAATTATTTTATTTTAATTATATTGTGAAATGGAAGGACGTAACGTAAGGTGTTTTTAATAAAAATCATTAAACAGTAACCGTCTTCTACAAAAAAAATGTAATGAGGAAACCAACTTAAGGTGGTGGTACTGAAAAAGATCGAACTGCAGTTTTCAATTTCGAGGAAACGACGTCCAATAAATATTGGAATGCCTCTTTATTCGCTCGAAAATATTTTACGAACCTGCGCCAAGATTAATAAATAATTTCAAGATGAAATATCATTGAGATCATTTTAACCACGCCACAAGATTTTTTTTGTCAACCATTAGATTTAGAATTAATCACAATGCTAGGAACCCCAACCGAAATGTGTGTTGTTGTTAACTTGTTTGCCAGTTTATTACAGATTAGCTTGCACTAACATCCCGGACCAACAAAAAAATGTTTCAAGATTTACATAAGCATAAATTTTCTGGCGCTGAGGTAAAAGCGATATTTCGGAAACACATATATGTAATCACAGGGCATCTGACATTTGCAATGGTTTGGAATGGTAGCGTAGAATTGTTCGTTTCACCGCCATATTGCGATTTGTTCTCTCCTCATCACTTTCTACCTCGTAAAAAAATTCAACGCTGCTCATTTTTGTTTTCTGTTTATTTAAAATTTTATTGGAAATAGCAAATTACTAATAATTTTAATAAAAAGCATACAAAACAAAACAATTTTTTGACATAAAATAATGTGTTAAATAACGGAAAATGATTGTAGATTTTGAATTTTACTTTTAGTCGTGACAGTTTTTATCGACTTCCACAATACCGATTTTTATGCAACGTGACATAACTATAGTCATGTAACTTGAAGTGACACAAATTCAATAATTGCATTCCGATTACTGAAGTCGTGTCACATCAAGTGTCATAGTCATGTCACGTCGCTTAAAAATAGGTATTATTGAAATCGATAAAAACGGTCACGATTAAAACTAAAAGTTCTGAAACGAAAAAACTTGAAAACTAAAAAAAACTTACATTTTACGTTCTTCAATTTTACAAAGCGACGTTTGAAAAAAGTAGGGTCTGCGTCGGACCAGACGGTGGAAGTTATACTTCTTTGGCCATTCGCTCACACACACGCACACAGACAGACAGATAGGATACATTAAAAAAAAATAAATAAAAAAAAACCAAAATATTATTCAAAAATAAAAAAAAAATATTATTCAAAAAAAAAAATATTATTCAAAAGAAAAAAAATATTATACAAAAAAAAAAAATATCGTTCAAAAAAAAAATATATTATTCAAAAAATAAATAAAAAATAGTTATTTGTTTAACTAGGCAGCAAAGTAGTAGATTGACTGCCGCGGTTGATAGTTCATAGCCGAGCGCAGCGAGGCTAGGAACTCTGCCAATAGTCAATAGTCAATAGCCAATAGTCAATAGCCAATAGTCATCAATAGCCAATAGTCAATCTACCTTGCTGCCGAGTTGAACATATAATTTTTTCTCCGATTAATTACAATGATATGTAATTTAATAATTATTACTTTAAAAATAAAGCAAAATTTTAGAAATGAAAAAAAAAAATCGCAATTGTTGGAAGATTTAGTTGTTATGGAAATGTAATAATAATTATAGTTTGAAAAATTAAAAAATTTCTGCCAGATTCGTGGAAAAATATCTGTTTATTTCTATGAAGTCGAATTATTTTGCTGCCTAGGCAGCAAAGTACTTGCTTTGCTGCCTAGGCAGGAAAAGTGCCACTTTGCTGACTGAAATAAGTCTGCAAAATTTATATTTGCTGTCTATCGGAGAAAAAAAATATTATTAAAAAAAAAAATTATTATTCAAAAAGTATAAGAACAATCGTCGATTTTTCTTAGTTTTCTTAGTCAAAAAAATAAAAAAAAAATATTCAAAAAAAAAAATATTATCCCAAAAGAAAAAAAAAATATTATTCCAAATGTATATTAAAATTAAAACACATTGACAAACAAATAATAATTAAATAATTTTTATAAATGTAGATGGCAAAAGATTAAGGTTAGAAAAAAGTTAAAATTTTATTCCAAAGATTTAATTCAAATAATTCAATGCGTTACGAACAATTAGGTGAGCGTCACAATTGTCAATTACTTACTCCGAAACCACCGTACTCGTCATACAAAATAGATACACTGGTTCATTGCTATTGGTTTAGCGTCCTATTTCATGTAGACTTATAATCATTTATTAATTCAGAAATTTTGCTGTTCTGAAGAGGGTCGTATTGCAATTTGCAAATATATTTTATCGATTGTCTGCAATACTCTACTACATTGATGCATACGCCGGCCGGTTAATTTTGAAAGGAATGGAGAAGCATATTTCACTCAATAATGTAGAGTTCTTTCAGACAAAAAAAAGTGATGTACATCAAAAACCTGAAAGAACTACACATAAGTAAAACCAAATACAGTAAAACACTTTAAACCTGTAGCTTTGATATTGTTCATAATCTTTTTCTTCGGTACTAAGGTTCCAATGCAAATTCTTGGTTAATCAATGTTTTTAAGAAGAGGAAAAGAAACGTCGATTTCCAATTTTTGGAACATGTGAGGGCAGTTCTGCTAATGCAAACAGGTTTGTTTAATCATATATAAGCAATGCTTATATGTATCGTATTGATGCTAATGCATAGAAATATGTACATATTTTATATAATTGCAAACCATAAGAACATATTTGTTGTAAATTAAAAATATGTATTTGTTAAAAAATAATTTAACATAATTTTCATATAAATGTATATTTGTTTGTCACAAATACATTAACTATTCCTTTTAATGATAATTCCGAAAAGTGAAAAAAAAATTGATCAAAGATAACTAAGCGAATAATGTTTTATTATTATAAAATATGATTGATTTAGTAATTTCGTCTTTATTACCATACAGCATAAGGTTGATTTGCTAATTTCGTCTTTATTACAATACAGCATAAAGGTTAAAATATAACTTAAAAAAGCGTGACGCGGTTTCTCGATTAACACCCCATCAAAATATTTACAACGAGCGCAAAGAAGTATAACTTCAATAAACGTTTTGTTAACGACAATTTTTATATAACTATGAATTGTTTAATTTTGAAATATTAATTATTGTGTTTTATACTATATATATATATATATACAATAATGTAGCTAACATTTAATAAAATAACTCCCTATAAATAAAAAAAAATCTAAATGGATTTATTAGAATTAAAATATTATATTTCATTGGACGGATGAAAAAAGATGCATCATAGAAAAAAACGAAGACGCTTTTCTCTAAAATGAAGTAATTTAAATTGAAAACAAATATGAATGAATAAAACAAAATTATTTTATTTACAAATTAATTGAAACTTTTATAAATATTTCAATACGCAATTGCCGAATATGCTATTATTCGAAATTTTCCAAATTTTTCGTTCGTTTCAGACCATAATTTATAAATTGATTTAGAAAAGTGAAAAGAAAACCACATTAATATAAATTTAACAATTTTCTTCATTTACACCGTATTCCACTACGGTGTTATATTTTCGGTATCGTTTGTATAACTTTACACAATATCATGTTCACGCCAATTCTTCATACACCAATGCGATCTAATTAAATTTTAAATCGATTTAATTCAACGCGGAACGATTTAAACTAAATTATGTACAAAAATTAATAAAGGAAATAATTTTAAATCCACCATTTTAAAAAATAACAGAAAATTATTCAAATGCAAAATTCTCAATATGTACATGAGCATCGATTAATTATAGAATTGACAATTCAACAGTTTATAGAGTTTTGTATTTGTTAATTACAGTTTTGTTTTGAAATGTTAATTCAATCGTTTTCAACAGGCAGCATTACTTCTTCTTTACAAATCGTTTCACTGTAACAAGTGCTATACGCCAAACGAGATGTTTCGTTGTCTTCAATATTGGGCTAAGAAAAATTTATAAAACTAAATTAATAAAAGAATTGCATTATTTTAACAATTTCGATTACAGCCTAGGTTTCAATACATAAAAAAATGACTCACTTCAGTTTTTGCAGTAGTCATATATTCGGTTAAGTCTGTTTCAACTCCAATTTTCTCCGATTTTATAATGTTGGATAAGGCTGTTGTAAATTTATTCATCGATTTGCCATTGACATCTGGTAAGAGACTGTTTCCTGTTTCTTCAGAACTAGTTTGTGATGTTTTCTAAAAATAAAGATTTTTAAGTAAATTTTTTCAGAACGAGCAAAGAGCAAAAGAGACAGAGAGAGAGGGAGAGGGTGAGAGAGAGAGAGAGAGAGAGAGAGAGAGAGAGAGAGAGAGAGAGAGAGAGAGAGAGAGAGAGAGAGAGAGAGAGAGAGAGAGAGAGAGAGAGAGAGAGAGAGAGAGAGAGAGAGAGAGAGAGAGAGAGAGAGAGAGAGAGACACGTTTCACGTGTATGAATTTTCATAAGTGCTTTAAGTCCTTTTTCAATGCTAACTTCTTATCACACAATTTACATGAAAAATGAAAACAAATAGAAAAAAACTTTAAAATTCCTTTAAATGGTTTTCTAAATATGCAAATGGCGTAGTGATGAGAACAATCCAATGAGCAATAAATAATAATCGAAAGGTTTGAAATACTAAGATAATTATTAATTACGTATCTTATCACATTAGAAGATAATTATTTTTTTCTACTCCTATCACAGTAAATTATAAATTACATCACACTATCCATGACATGTAAAAAAGCGTGCGGTAATGGATTTTCATATATATACTACCGCACGCTTTTAGTAAAACGAAAAATTTTTATTTAAAGAAAAATTTGATTTTTAAAAATTAAATATTTCAATTCATTTTGACACAGAATAATGCAAAGCCTACCACAATTTGTAAAATATTTGCATTTAATTTATAGTTAGTAGTTCATTTTTGCAAGTAATTATATGCGTTTGGGCATTAAAACAAAGTCGTAGAAAAAGTATATAACAAATCTCGAGTTGTAAAGCATTTTCCATGCTCGTGAAGGTACTGCACTCGACGCTACGCGTCTCGTGTGCAAAATTTTCCATCGCATGTAAAATGCTATTTACAACTCTAGATATGTAATATACTAATTTTTCATACGAACTATTAAATCGTTTACTGAAATAAAGTGTTACCGTTTTTGTGTTCTAATTCCCCTTCCGGAAATCAAAATGTTTTATTTAGTGATAATGTTTTGTCGTTGACACCAACAATACCAATGGAAATCCTCTATTTCCTCCTATTACACAGCACCAGGCGCTCACAAACTATAGCTCGTTCGAATACTTAAACCTGGTAACCTAAAGTTCCTTTCGGAATCGCAAAAGGAAGTGGTGACCAACCACATTTCGGACTGTATGCCGCATACTACATACTATCTAGGCATACCGGTTATTGTCAAAATAGGACCCAAGAGAGACATTGAGAGCTACTTACAATTACTACCATCCAAGTGTTTGGTTATGTGCAGGATGGTTTGGCTCCAGGTCTAAACGGGTATTAGCACTAGGTACTTCTGAAACAGTACTTCAAGCCGAAACATTCACTATCATATACTGGGACGGGAATAGTACAGCAACAAAGATAAAGAAATTATTTCTGACAGTCAAGTGACGCTATATACTCTCAGTTTGACGCGTTGCAATTCAAAGCTAGTATGGGAATGGAATGCTACCCAAATCTATAAAAAATTGCAGAAACCAACTACGTAACAATTGTCTGGGTACCTGGTTACACGGGGTACACGGGAATGTGGTAACAGATTCTTAGACTTGGACCTTTGGTACTAAAATTTATATATATAAAAAAATTAAGAGGATTTAAATTAACACCGCGGGACGCAATTTGTCCCAACACGAATGATGAGATTTGGGAATCTCTTATGCGCACTATTTAGCCTATCATTTCAACAACCATTTTACAATAAGATAAACGAACATGATAATAGTAATAATAAAAATGAATTTAAATCAAAAAACCCTAACCTTGTCAGTGTTGATTGGTGAACCAACACTGTGGTCATTCCTCCTATAGATATTTCACCAATGCTTCGATGTATGTATTTTTCCAATGTATATAATTTTCCAGTGATTCCAATATATATATGATCTGCCAATGATTCCAATGTATATAATTTACCAATTTTTAGCGACCTTAAACCAATCCAATTTTCAACGTGATTTCCTTTTTAATCTGTTTTCCAAAACAAAACAATGCCATCCACTTCAATCCTTAAAATTTTATTTTGATGTGGTTTCATTAGATTATACTTCGTCCAAAAACCAAAATCCGGGTAGCCCAAATTGTAATAATAATAACAATAACTGATGACGACGTATAAATATTTTTAAATGGTTTTCCTCTTCTTTTAATATAAGTGGATGTAATTTACTAAGGTTTCCCTTGTTGTAATTAAAACAAAATTATTAAATCACAACCTGCTTGATAGCCAAGTCGACATACGAAAATATTATTTATTTTCCTCATTAAATAGTTACCACAACAATTATAGGAATTTACTTTTAAAACAATGATTTGATTAACTTTTTCTATTATATTTTTTTTGATTTTCTTTAATTGAAAACAAATGTTAAAAGATCCAAAATTAAACATGGCAAAAAAGAATGCTTTTTAATCAAATATCAAACTTCGAGTCTTTTAACAAAAAATGTGTTTTTCTTTTCAGACATTTTATAAAAAAATGAGAAACGAAGATTGAGCAAAACTGAGTAATAAATCTCTGTTCGTTAAAATTGAAAATAAAATTGGTGCGTTCGTTTATTTTTATAATTGTAATTCGAAATTGAACTGACCGTTGGAAAATTTGAAATTATTATTAATGTAAAAAAAAAATGAACTTAAATTATGGAAATAAATTTTTTTATTGAATTGGAAAAAAAAGATGAATTGGTTTTATTATTGTTTAGGCGAATATCACGGACGTTACACCATGAATTCAAGGTAAAAATCAAGATATTTACCCTTGAAATCACAAAAACGTCGTCACCCCCTCTACGTCAGAAACCATCGAACTACTTCCCCCTATTAAACTGTATCTGGGATCGAGATACCCATAGTCACTGGCGTCAAGACCGATGACCGGTTCCAACACTCATGAGGTCCTTAGGAACTTCACTGAGTATTGAGACCGACCATCCATCCGAACGTCAGCACCATGGACACCCCGATACAACCAGTAATATATGATACTGTAGATGTGAACCCCAGAGACGACAACCAGCCAGAGGAACGACCCTACCTAACGAAAAGACATCATTCCCTGATGTCTTTCGCGTGATGGACTCCAAGATTCTTACCGCTCATATCTGTGCACTCATAGAGTACATTTCCAATCTTAGTCTTAATCATCGCAGGTAAGAACTTTGGAGCCAATTTTGCCGAGAATTTTTTTGTAGCGTCACTCAAATGATGTTGCCGTACAAACACACGTTGTTGTGGTTGAAAAGTCCGTAGTTTAGATCGCAGGTTGTACTGATGTTGCGACTTTTTGAAGGCTGCTTTTAAATTTAGTTGAACCCGGTTCCTGAGCATAGTCAAATGATCAGAGCGTTCTAATTCCTCACCAGCATCTTCACCAAGCTGGTGTAGTGATCTCAACAATTGGTAAGTATTTCCATCCGATATTGGATGTTGACCAAATAATAGATAGTACGGTGAATACTTGGTAGCAGAATGTACTGCAGCCCGCAGTGCATATGCGATTTCACCAATTTGTGAGTCCCACTTGGTATGTTGACCTTTAATGAACGCTCGAATTGCTGCTAGAACTGACCTATTGACCCGCTCTGACGCGTTACTTTGAGGACTATAGACACCGGTCCTAATGTGTTTAATGCCGAAATCTGACAAAAGATTTTGAAAGTTCCTACAAGTGAACTGTTTGCCATTGTCACTGTGCAGAAACTCTGGTACCCCATATGTAAGAAACACTTCATTCCTTAGAAAAGCATTCACCTTCGGTGAAGTTGCGTTTCTAAGTGGTTTCAGTAGTACAAACTTCGTAGCATGATCCAGAACTATCAGCAATACCGTATTCCCAAGTGTAGAACGAGGGTACGGTCCCAAAAAATCTATATAGACTCTCTGCCATGGACGTGCTGTTTCGAATTGATATTGCATCGGAGGACGCAATATCTGATTCGTGGCTTTTGTTTGTTTACATGTGTCGCAGGACACAACATAGTTGTGTACCTGTGACGCCATGCCCGGCCAATAATAAAGACGTCGAAGTAATTCTAAAGTCTTTTTAACACCTCCATGAGCAGCAGTACTATCATCATGATGTTTCTGAATCATGTTGGAAGTCATCGGTTTTGGTACCCAGAGTTTCCACACAGGAACATCGTTGGGTATTGCATCAGGTCTTGGCTCAATACGTATGTATAGCTTATCATCCACGACTTTAACTGATGGAAAGTCCTTTGGAGATGATTGAACTTTAGCTATCATATCCGTATATTCCTTGTGCCGATAACCCTCATTGTCGATTTTAATCTCATTAATGTGATGTACTAATGCTTCCGTCAATTCTTCGTGTGTATCGTCATAAAGACGAGATAGAGCATCAGGGACTATATTTTGGGTACCTTTTTGGTGGACAATGGTAAAATCCATATGTTGGAGTTTTAGGCTCCACCTAGCCAGACGACCACTCAAGTCTTTCTGTGACATAAGCCACTTCAGACTTGAGTGATCAGTCACAATTGTAAATCGGTGACCTTCAACATAGCCCCTGAATTTCTTCACACTCAGAATTGCCGCAAGACATTCAAGCTCAGAAACAGAATAGTTTCGTTGAGCTTTATTAAGTTTTTTCGACATGAAGGCTATCGGACACTCTTGTCCGTCTTCGTCGATCTGATACAGTACACTACCTATCTCTGTCAGACTCGCATCGCATCTAATAAAGAACTCTTTATTATAATCAGGGTTTACTAATACCGGTGCTGTAGTCAGCAATCGTTTTAAATTTTCGAAAGCAGCTTGCGCTTCCAATGTCCATTTCAATTTCCCAGAACTTTTCTTTAATAAATCTGTAATCGGTGATACCACGCTTGCATAATTTGGTATGAAACGTTGGTACCAACCAGCCATTCCCAATAGTCTACGTATTTGTTTCACTGTTGACGGAGCTGGATACTCAGCAACAGCTCTTACCTTGTCAGGGTCTGTTCGAAGACCATCTTCACCAACCAAAAATCCTAAGTATTTCACCTCTCTCAGAACAAATTTGCTTTTCTTGAGGTTTATGGTTAACCCAGCCGCTCTTAACAATGAAGAGACTTTGGACAGCAACTCCATATGTTCCTGGAACGTGGAAGAGACTACCAATAGATCATCTAAATAAACAAAGACATTTTCGTGATATTGATGTGGTATCACTTTGTGCATTAGCCGACACATTGTCTGGGGAGCATTGCACAATCCAAAGGGCATAACCCGGAATTGATACAATGGACGACCAGGCACTGTGAAGGCTGTCTTGTCTCTAGATGCTTCTGCCAGAGGAATCTGCCAGAAAGCATCTTTGAGATCAATACTTGAAATGTACTTTGTGCTATTTAGACGACCTAGTAAGCCATCAATCAAGGGAAGTGGGT
The DNA here is from genome assembly GCA_963693315.1 of Diogma glabrata. Classification (NCBI taxonomy): domain Eukaryota; kingdom Metazoa; phylum Arthropoda; class Insecta; order Diptera; family Cylindrotomidae; genus Diogma; species Diogma glabrata. The sequence continues at coordinate 19,122,933 of OY856188.1, read as the reverse complement.
AAGCGTCCTTTTTCGTTAGTGAATTGACACGACGGCTATCAATACATAATCTGTTTTTACCAGATTCTTTTTGTACCAACACCACTGGCGAGCACCAAGAACTGTTACTCTCTTCGATCACGCCCATTTGAAGCATTCGGTCAAGTTCAGCATAGACCTTTAGTTGAACAGCCGGCGATGTGGGATAATGCCTCTGTTTAACAGGTGCATTATCACCAACATCGATGACATGTTCAACCAAAGAAGTCTTTCCGAGTCCAGACACTTCAAATGACGGGAAAGAATCCTTGATCATATCCAGTTCTCGTTGCTGGTCAGTGGTGAGGTTATGTATATTTAAATTTTGTGGCTCTGTACGAGTCAGTTCACTAACAAATGAAGGAACAATACCAAATTTCTCCCAGAAATCTATGCCCAGGTAGAGCTCTTCTCGTAAACCAGGGACTATATGGAACCGCATTGGTTTAGTGGAGCCATTCACGGTTATTGGAATTTCAATGTAACCTAAAATTTTAGTTGCAGTACCATCCGCCGTACGAATACACGAAGTGTACTTACGGTAGGTTGTACCCGATGATTCCAATAATTCCAAGGAATTTCTTCCAAGTATAGTGATTGACGCTCCACTATCCAATAGTCCTGAAATATGTTTGTCCAAAATTCTTATTGTCAATCGCGGCCGAGGATCCTTTGTTTCTGAAAGGATAGATGAAATACAAGCTTTACGAAATAATTTCCTCATCCTCCAATATCTGATGTTACGTTCCAGACGTCTAAAATACGTTCGATGTAATGATGGGAAATTAAATGTATTCGATGATTTTATTCTGGTTTCCTGAGTGGTGGTCGATCGTCCTGCGTTGCTACATCTCTCGTCGTTTTCTTCGGGCTCATTGGATGTTGAACCGAGGGTACCATCCCCGAAGCATGTACTCTCGGACGGTAGTTTACCGACGGGTGACAATATGAACAATTAGCGTAAATAACGTCCGGTTTGTTACATTTCCAGCAGTGCAATTTTATCCGATTCTTAGAGCAATCAGGAGCTCGATGACCATTTACTCCACATCTGAAGCACACTATTGGTTGTCTGGATATTGATGGACCAGGTTGACTGTTGTCAAATGTTATGCTAGGTCGTTGCAATATCCGTCTCTGTGTTGAATCCACCGCATCAATATATCCATGTTGTTCTGCTCCAGCATCCACCTCATAGTCATCCATTTGTTGTACCTCGCTAATTCTTAAATTTGATGTTCTGGTTGGAACTGGTGTGGACCACAAACGTTCAAACTTCTGACATAGAGTCCGAAGTTCATCAATAGAATGTATTGTTGCTGCAAGTGTAGCATTTTTAAGCTCCACACTCAGTCCCTCCCGAGCAATCTCTAGCATTTCTCGGTCAGCAAATGGACGTGCTAAACGACGGTTTAACGAACCAATCTCCACCAGATATTCGTATACGCTCTCCTTTGACTTTTGTTTGCGGTTCAGAAGAACGCGCAAGATCGCCTTATCATCAGTGAGCGTACCGAAGGTCTGTAGGAGTCCCTCCCTTAGCACTGGGTAAGTCACCACCTCATATTCATGAGTTAAATTCAAATAGTATCTGTCGGCCGCTGCTTTCAGATACCGTGGTATGATAGACCTAAGGTCGTCCCATGACACACGGTCTCTTCTGGCAGCCGCCTCCACTCTATGAATAAACTCATGAACATCAGGAGAGTGACCATCCCCTGTGAAGGTTGGAACCCAATTTGAGTCATAACGACTCAAATTGTTCCCACGGACCCCTCGGTACTCCACTGGTGCTAACGCTGGAGCCGCGTCACGCCATACCTGAGGAGGTTGGTTGTATGGTGGTGGTGCTGTAAGTGGAGCTGGTGGATATATTGGTGGTAGTTGTACCTGTGGTACTGATGGATAATTTAATTGTGGTTGTACCAATGCTGGATTGTTATGTGTATGTTCAGATGGGAGTGATGGACCCAATTGTGGTATTGCAAAGTCCTCGGCTCTCAAACCCGATTGCTGGAAATAAGCCGGTGGTGCTTGATCTGACCGTCTCTGTTGTTGCTGGTTTGGACGATTCAGACTATGTATTGTTTCCGATATTGGCCGTACTGGGATCGGTGTGGATCTCTCATCTGGTTGAAAGGCAGGTGAAGCAGAAGGAGCAGATGACACTCCTGGTTTACTCTGCATAATTGGACGTGTTGATAATGATCCTATTATACTCCAAGCGCGTGACAATTGTGAGATAGCGTAGGTGCGGGCTTCTTGCAAGTCATTGCGAGGACCCAACCTATTCATCCTACCCGTATAATGTAACACTCGATTCGCCAAACCATCCAAGAGGGTCTGATCAATCGGTGACTGAAGTCGTCGTACTTGATTTAGAATAAGTTGTGCTGCCTGCACCACCATTTGAGATTCCTCTATCAAATCTCTCGCATGAGACACTGTTATTGGAACTGACCCATGATCTACATGGTTTCGCAGTTCCTCTGCCCAATCGGCCCCCCCGAAATTCACACCCCGAACCAAACATTCGACCAGTAGTTCGCTGGGTTCCAGACCATAGAACGGATGGTCAACGTCTATTTGGTTTGACATTTTGATGGTAAAACCCGAAAAATTATTTACTCGCAAATGACAACAATATCAAAACCAATTCCCCCAAAAAAATATAGTTAGTACGATGGAAAATGAAAATGAAAAACGCAGAAACGGAAAAAAACAAAGAACGCCCAATTCAGAAAAAAAACCACAAAAATAATGTAAAAACCAAATTTACTAAAAGAACAAACGAACTTATGGTTGCACTCAATGTTGCTTCACCTTTCACAAAAATTCCTAAATTATTGTATATGTAAAATATACTTTATTTATTTAATTTCAGATATGCTGAAATTTAAAATGACAAGTACCTAAAATTATTTATTGACGATAGCACCCCTAGGGGAAAATATTTATTTATTTAAATTTAAAAAATAAAAATATTTAAAAAAATGCTTATTTATTGGATGCACCGTCTTACCTTCAAAATATTTATTTATTTTTTTAAAAAAAAAATAAAAATATTTATTTATCTCTTGAAGTACTCGCTTATTTAAGAAAAAATTGTATTTACTTAAAATTATTTTCCTAAAAATTTAATTTATTTAATAAAAATTTTTATTTATTTATTCTCAAAAATTTATTGTTTTGATTTAATTTATTTTTTTATTTAATATATAGATAAGAGATTCCCAAATTCAGATTCGTCTGGAGACAACATAAAAGTAAGTATGGTTACAATATCCATTTTATTTAGTATTTGAATTATCGCGTTCGCGAGCCCACTCCAACAATGCATGTGAGAACCGACTAGAAAAGCCCCTAACGACCAGATTCTACAGAACAGTATCTCCCCAACCTAACAAAAACAATCGCAACTGTCACGATTAGACCCTAGGCCCATTTCTACTGACCCAGCTGCGGTTGTTCTACCTAAAAATAAATTACCATTAAACTAATGCCAAAGTTGAAGAAAGCTCCCGAACACCAGACTTCAAACCCTAAACTCCATGAAAATTGTCTATTGCAAGCTAAGTGTAAAAGTGGAAAAATTTTGAAGTTGTGTGAGGTGAAGCCTCGATCCTGATAAAAAATAGATTGGTTCTCCTCTTCATTTCGTTAAAGAAGCTTCTGTGCAGGGAATGGTACTACTGGTTTGTACCTAAGTTCAGACCAGCAGTAGTCATCCCCTTATCACCAGAAAACTCCTTCTGAAATGAAAAGAAGAAACCAATGAACTTCGATCGCATGACCTAAGGCCAGAGGCGATCTAAGAACATAATTATGTTAAGGAGATAAGCTCCATGGATCCTTTATTAGAGGTACCGCTGGGAAAATTTATTAATTACACACTTGTAAACATTATACAACATCAAAAAAAATTACCAACCAAAAAAAACATTCAATTAATTCTAACAAACGCTCAACTGTAGTGGAATGTACAATATTTTCATCGAAATTAAAAATAGTTCGAATCTACTACAACCAAAACAAGATTTTCACCGATTATAGCCATTAGTGGTAAAGAAATTAAAATCATGTGTGTATTTCACGCAGCCAAAATGCATCGTTAAAACGAGCATCAGATTCGAGATCTAATTTATTAATGTATAAATATTTGCCACCGCTACACACAAAAAGTTCAAATGCCAAATCGTTTCACCGGTTTGGTTTCTAAATTTCATCTCGCCAAGAAATAAAATTTTCCGATCTTGTAACATAACATTCTACTCAATCCACTACAACCGCTTCCTATATACAAAATATGTACAAATATGTACAATTCTACAACAATTAACCTACTATATACAACTATTTACAATTAAGACTACAATAGTACCACCAAAAAAAAATTTAAAAAAAAATGTGGACCCAAATCGGTTTTTTTTTCAAATAAAAATTATTTTCCACCTGCACACAATTAGTTCTACTGGTCTGGAGAGAGGGAACTCTCCTCGACCAGCCATTCTGCATATAAATGCATGGCCGAGAGGAATTCCTCCTCCTCCCTCTTGAAGATCTGCCTCTGCATATATCTGATCCTCTTCTTCAGAGCACTATTGCCATAGCGCCACCTCATCTTCCATCCAGACCTATTGCGAACTGGTCCCCACACTGAAGGTCTCTTTGCCGCGAGAGGTTCCTCCCTCCTGTGATTAGTCTCGAAGACGACGTTCCCTTCAGCCAATGTCTCCGCATACGCGTGCATGGCTGAAAGAAACTCCGTCTCCTCGACTAACCACTCCGCTTTCTGCTTCCTTCTCCTTTCCTTCTTTTGAACCCACCTTCTTCTATCTCTCTCCAGCTTCCTCTTCCTCTTCCTGTCCAATATCTGGAACACCCGTTCCAGTAGTTCCTCTACCATAGCTACTCCTACATCAACATCTTCTTCTGCCACTACTTCTACTCCCCGAACTACCAACTCCTGATCACCCCACGGTCGACTCTTCCGACGCACAGGTATGTGGTACCGACCCATCTTTACTACACCAGCCTCCTTCCCAATGGCCTTCAGATGGCGAACCCCATTAAAAATAGATCGGGTTACCACACACCTGCTGTCCTTCACAGACCCTTGCCGTTTAATCGTGTACATCTTAATAGATTAATAGAAGTATCTTAATCTAAATACTAGTGTAATGATTCGTTAAAAGTAAATTACAAAATAAACGAATTATTATGATGTTAATTAAATGGTAGAATTCCAATTTATATTTTACATCTATATTGTATTGTACAAAATCATTAATGGTATTCTTATCGTTGGTTCTACATACGAACTTCAAGTAAATATTTATATACAAATTTACATACGAACTTCAAGTAAATATTTATATACAAATTTACATACGAACTTCAAGTAAATATTTATATACAAAAAAAACCAATTCTTGAAGCACAATAGAACAACCTAACCAAATATCTGGTTTTTTAAAAAAAAAATACAAGGAATCAACCCAAAACCGGTTTTACCAAAAATATTACAGTTCAAACCAACACTGGTTTTCACCAAACAAAATAATATTCCGGTTGCCAACGCCCAAACTGGTTGGCAACACCCTACTCCAAATATGAGAAAAAAAACCACACCAGGTTTATTAAATTACCGCGCCAAAAATAGCTCTCTGCTATTACTAAATTTACCGTATAAACACGGTTCTTTATTACAAAAAAAAAATTATATAAATCCAAGGGTTAAATAATTAACAGCTCCGACCTGTCTTTGTTTCGGAACGCCAGTTCTTAGACTTGGACCTTTGGTACTAAAATTTATATATATAAAAAAATTAAGAGGATTTAAATTAACACCGCGGGACGCAATTTGTCCCAACACGAATGATGAGATTTGGGAATCTCTTATGCGCACTATTTAGCCTATCATTTCAACAACCATTTTACAATAAGATAAACGAACATGATAATAGTAATAATAAAAATGAATTTAAATCAAAAAACCCTAACCTTGTCAGTGTTGATTGGTGAACCAACACTGTGGTCATTCCTCCTATAGATATTTCACCAATGCTTCGATGTATGTATTTTTCCAATGTATATAATTTTCCAGTGATTCCAATATATATATGATCTGCCAATGATTCCAATGTATATAATTTACCAATTTTTAGCGACCTTAAACCAATCCAATTTTCAACGTGATTTCCTTTTTAATCTGTTTTCCAAAACAAAACAATGCCATCCACTTCAATCCTTAAAATTTTATTTTGATGTGGTTTCATTAGATTATACTTCGTCCAAAAACCAAAATCCGGGTAGCCCAAATTGTAATAATAATAACAATAACTGATGACGACGTATAAATATTTTTAAATGGTTTTCCTCTTCTTTTAATATAAGTGGATGTAATTTACTAAGGTTTCCCTTGTTGTAATTAAAACAAAATTATTAAATCACAACCTGCTTGATAGCCAAGTCGACATACGAAAATATTATTTATTTTCCTCATTAAATAGTTACCACAACAATTATAGGAATTTACTTTTAAAACAATGATTTGATTAACTTTTTCTATTATATTTTTTTTGATTTTCTTTAATTGAAAACAAATGTTAAAAGATCCAAAATTAAACATGGCAAAAAAGAATGCTTTTTAATCAAATATCAAACTTCGAGTCTTTTAACAAAAAATGTGTTTTTCTTTTCAGACATTTTATAAAAAAATGAGAAACGAAGATTGAGCAAAACTGAGTAATAAATCTCTGTTCGTTAAAATTGAAAATAAAATTGGTGCGTTCGTTTATTTTTATAATTGTAATTCGAAATTGAACTGACCGTTGGAAAATTTGAAATTATTATTAATGTAAAAAAAAAATGAACTTAAATTATGGAAATAAATTTTTTTATTGAATTGGAAAAAAAAGATGAATTGGTTTTATTATTGTTTAGGCGAATATCACGGACGTTACAAGATTTGCTAGCAAAGAAAGGAACCTCTACAAAATTCAATGGTTTAAAGCCGTGCTTTAGACTGACCAAGAAATCGCTCAAATGTGTTATCCAAAGCTTTTTTTTCTTCAAAGTTAGGCATGTTTGATGTTAATTATAAATTTTCTTAGTGTTAATTCTTTGAACTTATGAAATTGAAATTTTTTGAAGTTATACTTCTTTACACTCGTTGTACACATTTTGATGGGGTGTTGGTCGAGAAACTGCATCACGCTTTTTTTATAATCGATTTAGAAATTTCGTCTTTATCACCATAGAGCATAAGATTCAAATTGTTTTTGACTAAGAAAACTAAGAAAAATCGACAATTATCCGCAAAATACAGTGTACTAATGTACAAATCTGTACAGTGTATACATTTTATACAGTGTGTGTATATTAGACATGACCTAACTTATGAAGTTGTTATTTTCATCCTTCCCACCGACTAATTTTGTTCCTTTTGACTCGAAAATGAAGTGTATGCAGTTTTACTGAAATCGGAAAATAATTACCCACCGCGCAGTGGCGTCGAAGATAAGAAAATTAGCAGAATAATAGGATTTTTTATGCTTATCAGATATAATCATCTTAAAATATAATATATCTCATAATTTCGATTTTTTAATAAAAGTTAATTACTTTACGATTCCAACGAGCCTAAGTATGTAGAAATCGATCTTAGGAAAGCGTTTTTATTGAATTTCTTCTTCTTAAATCCAAAAAAAAAATTTCTGCGAAATTCAGAAAAAATAAATTTATATGTTAGATTTAGACTTTGTTTGAGTAACACAAATTTTTATTTTTGGATACATTGCTAGCAGAATTAACTGGACATGGTAAAGTAGATCGTTTGCCAACCATAGTAACATTTGGTAATATTGAGAAGTTATTAACGGTTCCATAATGCAAAGAACAGAGCGGCTTATCGATTGCGAATGCGATATATAAATGCCTTGAAGAATAGGATCTTACTGATAAAGTCAAAACCATGTGTTACGACACGACATCAAGTAACGCTGGACCAGAAAAAGGTGGAAAAAAGATTGGCCACAACTTGATTCGATTCCCATGTCGTCATCACATACAGGAGATTAAACTACGGGCTGAGTATGATCTCAAATTTGGAAAGACCACTACACCCGATGTTTATCTGTTCAACAAATTTCAGAAGGCATGGGGCGATGGTAAAATTAATCCAACAATGTTCAAAAATGGAATATCGGACAAAAAACAGGAAAACAAAATTCCAAAACACTCGTGAGAAGCTCTAGTAATTTTTTGTCATGAAGAGTTGGAAAAATCACACCCACGCAGCAAATATAAAGAATTTTTGGAAGTTACATTGATTTTTCTTGGCGAAACCATTGAGAATTACAAATTCAAACGCCCAGGTCTGGCAAGTCACGCCGTTTGCATTTTTTCGAGACGTTTGCATTTTTCTGATTATGTTGTATGTAAAAATTTGGTTCAAATACATAGATGGAACAGCAGCCGCATATCAGGATTTGGATTTCATCAAAATTGACCAAAGAGTTGCAGAAGAAATGTTGAACAAAATTTGTTATCATCTTCACTATTAAACGGAAGCAAATATTGGTTTGGCTTTTTTCGACCCAGAGATTTCGTTTGATGAAAAACGAAAAATGGTTCAAAACCTTGAGGTCCAAGCACGAGACATCCCCATCGCACCCCAAACTCGCAAAAAAGATTTTGACGCAGTCAAACATATGCAACTTTTTGCTAATAAGAATATTAGTGATTTTGTCACAGAAAAAACTCAGAGTTTTTTTAATCGATTTAGAATTTGTATTGATTTTTTGCTACATGACCCATCGGAATGAGGATTTCGTCAAAGCCACGTTGTTTTGCCAAAGTTTGCATGTTGTTAATGATACCGCCGAACTCGGTGCTAAGTTGATGACACGGAATACACCAACATTCTAACTAAATACGAGGAAGGTAGACCATACACCATTCAGGTGGTCGAAAACTACAGATGCAATTGCCCATCATACAATTAATCTAATTTAATTTATTGATTTCTTTTGGAAAAATGATGCTTTTGAATGAAAAATTATTATAAATTTAACCATAAAAATTAATTTTTTTTTTGAAAAAAGATTATTATGAATTAGTGAATTTTCGTATATGTTGTAACGATCGCAATAATCGCAAAACAATAATAAAATCAAATTCCTCTTTGTTTTCAATTCAATAGAAATGTATTACATTAATTTCCGTTCATTTTTACATTAATAGTACTTTTAAAATTTTCCCAACTTAACTGCTAATTGATTTTGAATATATTATAAAAAGCCAACGAACGTACTAAATTTTTATTTCCAATACTAATGAACAGATGTCGTGTTAATCATTGCTGAATTTTGAAGATTACCCGATTTTGTTTTGACATCATAAGATGGCAAAAGCAAAATCACATTTTGCAATTTTTAAAAATAAAAAGATCCATTCCATATTTGTTCTTAAAAAGCAAATGTTGTTCTCAAGTTTTAAATTCCATTTTTGTGATTAAAAAGAAAATGTTCAATTGTTCTTGTTTTAAACATTAAATAAACATAGCTTATAGTTAAATAGAATTAAAGTTTGTGTCTGGAAACATAAAGAATATTTTCAAATAATTTTAACACAGTTTAATAATAAGTTATTCCACTTATTCTGACAGGTTAATTATTGTATGAAGTAAAATAATTTTGATCCAATTTCTATGATCAAAACAAAAATGTTTGTTGCATCTAAAGAATAAAGTGGTTGAAGATAAATGATGTAGTATTATTTTAAATTTATAATGGCTAATCCTTTTGATAGTGATAATGATATCTTGGAAGGATTTTTTATGTCCGATTTGTAAAGAAGATTTAAAAACACCAGAACGTCTAACATCACACGTCGAGAATTTGCACTCAGAAGAACAAGATTTATTGAAATCATTGAAAGATATTTTTAGTATTGCAAGGGAAAAAATATATAAAAATTATTGATGAAACAGTGGAACTAGCAAGAAATTTTGATGAACCAGATCATCAATCAACAATTGTAATTTAAGGTATTTTGAGTTTTAGTTATATTAATTTTTGTTTAATTATTACTTTATTCTCATTGGAATGTCAGAATAATTTTATAAAACATTAAGAGATTCCCAATTTTCAAGCTTCGTGTGGGGACAGATGCTGTCCCGTAGCATCCCGTGTAAATTCTATTTTGTTTCATATTAGTTAACAAAGGTCCAAATATAAAAACGTGGCTCCGTATCAGTTACTTCTAATAATGTAAGAAGAAAAATTAAGATAAATCGCTTTTCTAAGATCGATTTCTACATACTTAGGCTCGTTAGAATCGATAATTAATTAGCTTTTAATAAAAAAAATCAAAATTATGAGATATATTATGTTTTAAGATAATTATATCTGATAAAATAAAACATCCTATTATTCTGCTAATTTTCGTATCTTCGACGCCACTGCGCGGTGGGTAATTATTTTCAGATTTCAATAAAACTTGATATAGTTCATATTCGAGTCAAATGGAACATAATTAGCCGGTGGGAGCGAAGAAAAAGATGGTTTGAAAATTGTTCATACATATCTGGTCATGCCTAGTGTATATTGTATAATGGTCCAACTTGAGAGATAGGATAGTTTTTATCTTGATTAAAAGCCTCAATGCTTTTTAATTGCGAATTAAATGTTAAATATGGATGGTTCATAAGCAAACTTTTAGATGGCGGCGTAAATTAATTAGTTGCTGTCAAACCTGCTTTATCGACTTTTTAATCACCCGCGTAGAGCCCATATAGGCCGTGGCCCATTTTTCAAAAATGCCGATGAAATTGAAATTTTGACGTTTCTCGCTGAAATATTAGTTTTTGTTTCGCTTTATTTTCTTCCACAAAAATTAAATTACGAAAAAATAATTATTGAAAAACAAATTTTATTTGAATTTCAACACAATCTGTCAAAATTTACTCAACTAGGATAGCAGAGTAAATTGGAATTTTTTAGTCGATTTGCAGATTAAATTTCAATTTAATCGAAAAATGGGCCACAGCCATAGCTATCAAATATATGTTATTGAGCGATTTTTTGTTCCAGTGTTTGCCACAATGGCGCTGCAAAAGGGGGAAAGGAAAATAAATTCCAAAAAATTATATGGAATTTCATACGAAACACAACTTGAATAATTTTACAAATTATCTATGAAATTTCTCATTTTACTACAATTAAATAATTTAAATTTCTTTATGAACTATTACTAACAATATTTTATATATTACGCTTAATATATACTCGATAGGATGGTCTTTATCTCGATTAAAAGTTTTAATATTTTTTAATTGCGAATTGAATATTAAATGTGGTTCATAAACAATCTTTCAGATGGTGGCGTAAATTAGTTAAGTGACACAACTTAATCATGGACTTTTTAGGTGTGTGTGAGGGAATGGCCAAAGAATTATAACTTCCACCTTCTGGTCCGACGCAGACCCTACTTTCTTTTTACAAATTAACGTCTCTAAATACCCGAAGATACAATGCACACAATTCTAAATTAGTATTCTCTGAGGACCTTAGTAAAGTTGGTTTTAAAACAAAATTGTTTTTATACAAAATTGTAGCAAATTGAACAACAACTGCGGGATGGATATTTGGATTAGCAGAGTAAACCTTAATACGATATAGTTTAACATCAGGCAGAGATAATTGTTGGTTTTCATTATTCGTCACAACATCATATCCCACCTAAATTGTTGGACAAAGACTTAAAAAATTTATAGAGATTTTTATTTTCCTTGTGAGGAAGTCCAGATAACTATTCACCAAAAATCTTTGAATTTCAGTTGATGTGTTATATACATGAACTTATAACTATATAGAACTTATTAACAGCATAAAAACTTCTTAAAATATTAAAACATATATTATTTCCACTAGACGTGAAATCAATGATTTATCCTTCAATCGCCATCTTGATATCAATAAATCTTAATCTTGTTGAGAAAGTTTCCAACTTCATTTTAACATTCATTTTATCTACTACTAAGCACAAAACGTTAAGAAAATTCTTACCTTCAATCTTTCTTTTGAATGAGTTTTTAGATGTCTGTTCAAATTTTGTTTTGCTGTAAATTCTTTATTACATTCAAAACATTTGAACAACCTTTCACGTGTATGTTTGTTTATATGTAGCCTAAGTCCTTCTTTGGTTTCGAACTTCTTATCACATAATTTACAAGAAAACTAAAAAGAAAAAGAAAAAAACTTTAAATGGTTTTCCAAATTTGCTAATGGTAAGTGATGAGAACGATCCAATGAGCAATAAATAATAATCTAAAGGTTTGAAATACTAAGATAATTATTAATTACGTGTCGTTAGAAAAGAATTCATACAATATTTAATTTTTTTTTCCTACGAACCATTAAAACGTTAACTGAAATAAAGTTTTACCTTTAATTTTCCTCTTGTATGAATGTACATATGTTGTTTAAGTCCATTTTCGGATATTAACTTACTATCACAAAATTTACAAGCAAACTGAAACAAAAAGACAAAAAAATTTTAGATTTATATAGCAGCAACTTTTCACTTCTTTTGTCACTGTGATACTGCACTCAGCGAAAAACATCTTATTAATCATCTTATAAGATTACCATTGATTTAATGTTAATGACACGCACCCCACTTTTGTGTCAAACATTTTTTTTTACTTTCCTTCGTCCCAAGGTTCCGAATTCCAGATTTACTAAAACATTTATTTTGATGCATTTTATGACATTATATCCATTCTCAGAATAATTTCCATGTTTTAATTGTGCAAATGTTGCAAATTTTCCTAAATTTTAGATAAAACGGTTCCCATGTTACGTTTTTGTAAATATTACAAAAACACAACATAAAATTCTGGATTAAAATAAATTTTAATCAAATTACGGTTTTCTTTTGTTTTTCTATTAACTTTTCTCTTGTCTAAGATTCAGTCGTCTGAAATGAGATCTATTTTTTTTATGTAAATCATGGAATTCAACGTTTTTGCCAAGAAATGGAATTTTAAATCGTGGGATTTCATTTTTTTTTAGATCAACGTTTAAGAAAAACTAATGTAGATCTGGGACTCGGATTAGAACTCCTGAGTTTGGCTAATTGATCGTTTAATTGAAAAATAAATATACTATAAGAACGAAGGTCTAGAAAAATTGGAAATAAATACAAAGGTGAATTTTAACTTAAAATCTGTGTATTATTTATTTTCTTTGTTTAAATTGTCGGGTCGCTGAACGGATTAAAGTATTCAACCACAGAGCTGGTGGATAATTGGGTGACTTTGGGGTGATACTCTTATAAATGTGGGTCTTATAAATTTGTGATATAATTAATTATGCGATATAATTATAAATGTGCGGGTAACACTGGGTAACAAAAGTTGTTTTTGTTGTTTTGTGGGTTATAATGTAAGTTGGTGGAAAAAGAGAATTAAACCAATGGGGTGGTTTAAACCCCAGCAAAGGGAGAGAAAATCATGGTAACGTGATGGATAGCTGGAACGGAGAGTAACCAGCAAAAAAGAAAAATGGTTTCAGGATTTACAAGGTAGGTAGGAATGCAGTTTACGAGGAGGTTTCAATAAGTTCGGTAAATCTATATGAAATAACGGTAAATTTTATTCCAAAATATTTTTATTTTTCAATATAATCTCCACCAACACTTATGCAATTATTACATCTGTCAATTAATTTGAACCAACCCTCAAAATAAAATAAATTCTCCTGTTCTTCAAAATACTCCTCTACAGCGGACATAACTTCACTGTCACTTGAAAATCTTAGCCCCCTTAATTTTTTTTTCAAATTTGTAAAAAGGAAATAATCACTTGGGGCCAGATCTGGACTGTAAAGTGGATGCGGTATTTTATTGAACCCGACATCGCGTACTGCCTGTTGTGCAACATTGGCCTTATGTACTGGTGCGTTGTCATGTAAAAGAAATTTTGTTGCTTGATTTTACCCCGTCGTTTTTTCCTGATAGTCTTTTTCAATTTATGTAAAAGCCCCGCATAATAAGACCCTGTTATTGTGGTCTTATGAGGTAAGTAGTCGTTCAACAAAATTCCATCAGCATCTCAAAAAATTGTTGCCATTGTCTTTCCCGCAGATGGTTGGAGCTTAAACTTCTTCGGTGGTGGATTTCCCTGTACTATCTATTGCATTGACTCCTGTTTCGATTCTAGATCATAGAATGATGAATCCACGTTTCATCACCGGTGACTATCTGGTTTACAAACTTATCCGGATCGTCTTCACTCATTTCTAAAATTAACTGTGAAGTTTCCAATTGATTTTTTTTGTTCCATAGTCAACATTCGGGGAATTCATCTTGCACTAACTTTTGACAGTTTAAGATGGTCATGTAAGATGGTGTTAATACTGCCAACAGATATATTTAATATCATACTTAATTTTGAAATGGTGATTTGTCTGTCTCCCAATATAAGATCCTCAGTCGAAATGATTGTTTCGTGAGTAACAGCGTCTGCTGGTCTTCCGCTACATCAGTCACAAAAATTAAATGAAAAAATTGGTTTGCATGAAATTTTTTCGTCGGTAAAATAAATAGAGGAATTAAAAAAAACATAATTAGAAATTTCTAATACCGTTATTTCAAATAGATTTACCAAACTCATTGAAACCCCCTCGTATCTTTCATAGTTAATATTTATACCGCTCTAAAAATGTAAAATCTCTAACGTTGGTTAGTGCAATCTTTACTCATCTGGGGGTCTAGGTTGTACTGCTAATCGTTACACGTCCACTATTACATACCATAAACCAGATTTCTTTTTGTCCACTATTACATACCATAAACCAGATTATCGACTGAATTGCTGAACGCAAGTCAGCTAATGTCACCTAACTTAGCCCCGCCATTTTTAAGAAAATTAAAAACAAAGATTGTGCTGTATTGTGCTGCAGTTGTGCTGGATGTGCTACTCAGATAGAATGCCATATCACCAATGGAAAAAAGTTGGCACGCTGAAACAATTTTGAAAAAACAATTTTTTGAAACAATTTTTTTAATTTTTTTCAAAATGGCGGGGCTAACTTCAACTCGAAAAATCGTTTTAGCGTGTTTAAATTATTCTGCTGGTGGTACAAATTTGTTCTTGAATAGCACAACTAGCACAACTCTAACACCGTACAGCAGACCCTTTGTTTTTCTTTTTTTCCAAAATGGCGGGGCTAACTTTTACTCGAAAAAATGATTTTAGAGTTATAAAATTTTTCCACTAGGGATATGAAATTTTTTTCTAAATAGCACAACCAGCACAACTCGAGGACAATACAGAACAACCTTTATTTTTCTGATTTTTCAAAATGGCGGGGCTAACTTCTGCTCGAAAAATTGTTTCAGCGTGCCAACTTTTTTCCATTGGTGATATGGCATTCTATCTGAGCAGCACATCCAGCACAACTGCAGCATAATACAGCACAATCTTTGTTTTTAATTTTCTTAAAAATGGCGGGGCTAAGTTAGGTGACATTGTCAGCTACTATATCTGAAGTACCAACATATTCAATTTTCAAGACATCGTCTTCCACCAGTTCCCTTGCAAAATGATGTCTAACATCAATGTGTTTCGATCTTGCATGAAACATACTATTGTGTGCATGAATCAGATTAGTCTTGCATCAGCTCGGAGAACAAATTTTTTAACCAAATTAGTTCTTGACATGTACTCCGCTTCGGTAGTAGACAGAGCCACAGTAGCTTGACGTTTTGAATTCCATGACACACAAACGTTTTGATAGATGAAAGCATATCCTGTTAATGATCGACGATTGTCAATGTCATTGGCCCAGTCATTGGCCCTCATTTCAAAGTAGCTTTTATTTTTTCTTTATGCGCCACATTGTTCGAAAAGATTAGGATATCATCCACATATATTGCTATGTACGTCCTTACTTCCTACTCTACATAGCAATACATGCATGGAACTGTTTTTGATTGCATCATTCCGAAGCTTTTTAAAATATTACTCAGCTTTTTATTCCAGCATCGACTTAAGGTGCTTTCTTTAGTTTGTGGACTTTACCTGGTTGACAGTCGAAACCTTCAGGATACTTCATAAATATTTCTTCATTTAGTTCACTCTGAACAAATGCTGTCACCACGTCTAACTGATCAATGTCAAGATCATATTTAACGGCCAACGCCAACAAAAGTCTTATAGAGGTATATCTTATTACCGGTGAAAATGTTTCATCGTAGTCAATACCCTTTTTTGCGAATAGCCTTTTATAACAAGACGCGCTTTGAATCTTTCGATTTCACCTTTGGAATTCTTTTTCAGTTTATAACACCACTTACTTGGCATCGCTTTTCTTCCTGGCGGTACATCACACATGGTGCCGGTTTCATTTTCAGTTAAAGACCGAAATTCCACTTCCATTGCATCTCGCCATTGTTTCGATTGAGAACTTTGACTTGCTTCTTTGTAACATGAAGGTTCTATCAAAGACGTTTCGGTGGCAGGAAAACCATATCTTTCAACAGGTTTGGAAGTTCTTGAAGATCTTCTTAGTTCTACAACTATATCTTCACTTGAAGTATTATCAACGTTTTCAACTTCATGGTTTTCTGGAAGTACGTTTTTATGAACTGAAGTTGATTCATCCGCAGTATCGACAAGTTCATCGTCGAAATCTTCACTACTAGCAACATGAACGTGATTAACGGTGTTAATAGAATTTTCTTCTGGATAGTTATAAAATACTTGATGATTATCTTCAGTGCTTTCATCATGAAATTTGTCCTCAAGAAACACAGCATTCCTACTTTCAGTGATACTTTCTCTCTTCGAATCAATAAATCTATACGCTTTCGTTTCGGAGCAATATCCAACAAATATCAATTCGGATCCTTTGGGTTCAAGCTTTTTCCTTTTTTGCTTAGGAACGTGAACTACAGCTTTACAACCAAAAACTCTTAGATGCTTCAAGGAAACTTTCCTACCAGACCAAGCTTCTTCAGGAGTTTTGTTCTCGAGCTATTTGCAAGGAATACGGTTGTTCAAATAAATAGCTGTACTCATAACTTCTGCCCAATATTTTTTTCCTAGCTTTGACTGAATGAGAAGACACCTAGTTCTTTCTACAATGGTTCTATTCATTCGTTCAGCCATGCCATTCTGTTCAGAAGTATATGCTACTATTTGCTGATGAAAGATTCCCGCTTCTGAAGTTATCTTGGATGAAGTTCTGAAGTTATCTTTACAAAACTCTGTACCGCGGTCTGTTTTCAAAATTCTAATTTTCTTTCCAGACTAAGTCTTGTAATGTAGACTGGAGCCTGATAATGTAGAGTGGTAAAGTTTCCGATTTCTTCAATGTCTGTTTTCTCATAAGTCATCATTTAGATTAACATACGTAGCTCATAATAGTTTCTCATCCGTCCACAACCTATAGTCATATTTTCATTTAGTTTCCGTACATAAATTTGTTCTTAGCATAAAATAATTAACAATGATAATTCTTTTACAATCCCCTATTATTGAATCGTACTGCGTTTTCACCCGCCTTACTTTACCATACTGCAAAACTTTGGGTTCTCTAAACACTAACCGTACTTGATCAACGAAGTTTTTAAACCTCAAAACAGCTGTGCGTATTTGTCCAATCGTCGCAATAGAAAAATTGTTATTCTACAATTCGTTATGCATTCGATTTCCTAAATGGGTATTTTTATCAAATTATCTTTCCGTTGTAGATCTGGGTTCTGCTGTAATACTGTAGTTGCTATTTCGTAATGCATAGACATCACAACATCGATTAAACTTACGATTAAATCATTCTAATACGTTGTTAGTTCTCACAAATGTGTTGGAATTGAATTGTATCACCATATTATGTATTACAAAGTAACAAACAGTTTTGTTTTTTTTTTGGAAAATGGTCCTAACATTTATTTACGTAATGTAAATTAATTTCCTTCTATCAGAAACACTTTTTTCGAATTTTTCAAAACTCAAAATCGCTATAAAAGGAATGACTATATAATTTTTCAACCTCTTAGTCTATTACATTTTGATTCTGGTGTTTGACATCTCTTGTGTCGATAATTCTTATTGGAGATTTTTTGTTGAGTTTTGTTTGTTGTGTGGCTGACAGATTGAAAAATGGAGGTGACCGCCTGACGAGTTTTAAGGAATTTTCTTTTGGATTGGTAACCTGTGGATTTCCAGCGAATGGTGTTGTTTCAATATCTGTTCTTACTTTAAGATAAATCAATTCAGTGTTTTATAAAATTACGTAGTGCATTTTTTCATAAATAATTCAAATTAGTGAAATTCAAAGTAGAAATACAAAAAATAATTTGCATGTATGTTTGTACCGTAGAGTTGACCTTGAGGAGGTCGGCCTTCTAGCTGTGATATTGTGATGAGTTGTCAGTTTTTTTTGTAATAACTTTCCGTAAACTATGTGTCTAATTAATTAATTAGAATAAATTAATTAGATTAAAATAATTTATGGCAGGCACGATTTCAATAATAAATTATTTTAATTTAGTGACGTTTTGAGCAAAAATAGAAAAGAAGTAAGGTCAGGCGTTTTGAACTGTGATTAATTCTATGTTCGGTATGCTCTAAGTGTTGTGAAGCTAATCCGTATAAAAGTATATTCGAGACTCGTACGTCTAAATGGATCGAGGCGCGGTTCTTGTTGGTTGATTCAGATATTATTCAGTACGGATAGTTCCTATCGAAATAAATATAATTAAGAGAAAATAAAAGGAAAAAATTTTGCCATATGTGTTTGTGCCGTTCATAGTACAATTGCAAATTTCCACTCAATTATGAGTGTACAATTATACCTCACTTACTGGTAGACTAATAATAATCATTTAAACAACAAAAAAGGAGGACTTATTTATCAAATTTTTTTTCGAAGTTGAATTACTGTAATCAAAAATTAATATAAACTAAAGCATGATATAATAAGCTACCAAATCATAGAACGTAATTACCAAATAATATTTAAACTCCATTTTAGTCAATTATAATAAACAAACTAATTTGTCAATCGATTGTGGATTTTCTTCATTTAGTTTCAAGGTATTATAAGTTTAAAACCTAACCAATTACGCTTACTTACCAAAGTGGTACAAAGTATCGACCGGTTGTAGATGCCTATGAACCAAGTTATAAATTAAACAGTTACCCATGTTGCAACGCAACATTGATATCCAAGTTTGGCTATTGATACATATTTCAACGCAACATTGATGAAAAATTTTTGCTGGTGCTACTATGTTTCAAGTATATTTCAACGCAATCTTTGTTTAAAATTTATGCTGTTACGACCGTATATTATTGCAACTCAACATTTGTAAAAACATTTTTGCTGTTATCGCTGTATATTTTATATATTTCAAATCAGCCTGTACATCAAATTTTGACTATTGCTGTCAGATATTATATTCATTGAAATACATCATCTGTATCAAGTTGTCGCTATTACTGCATATTGTAAACCAACTTTTACATCAAAGTTTTACTATTGCTGGCATGTATTATATTCGGTGAAAAACATCATTTTATATCAAGTTCTTGCTGTTCTTACATGTTAACAAAATCAACATTTGCTTCAAAATTTTACCATTGTGGTCGTATATGTTCAATTGTCATCAAGTGTTGGGTGTGATTGCAACCGAAATTCAACTCAACATCGATATTCAATCTTCCTGATATTTTACCTGTTGGATTAGTCATCGCGGATGGAGGGCTAAGGCCGTAGTACTTGGAAGCCGGAAGGACTTAATCATGTGGTGAGTGAACTTGAATTATTTTATTTGTTTAACATAGAAGTGTGAATGGGTGTGAAAGGGCATATCAGTGATTGAATGGGGGCGTGTTAGTCGTTGCGTGTGTGTGCGAGCTGGCGGTGTGTGTGGCGAGACACATTTAGTCTGAATTGGAACTGACTCTGGTCTAAATAGTGTTGCTCAGAGGTAAAACTTAACATACCAAATACCCTTTTTTTTTATTCTATTACCTGAATTGATGAAGATATATATTTTCAAAATAATCATTCTCAAATAACCTGTAATACAAAAAATAAAGAAACAAATTCTTGTCCTGTTTTAGGTTTATTAATTCTATGATTCATTAACTAACTGTAAACTACAGGTATTGAAATAAACTGGTTTGGACATGTTTGTTCAACTTACAAATAAACTTACATTTTTTTTGGGTTGTGAATAATTTTTTTTGGAATTACTTATGGTTTTATAATTTTTATTTTAAATGTTGTTAATAAAGAAAAAGGGAAATAATCAATCAAGACTTTCAATATAGCGTGTGACGTTCTCCCGTGCTCCAGGATTCACGGTGTACCAGCGATGGCAGTGGTTTGCGAGCTGTGTCATATGGGTTAGATGACAGCCTTACAACGAAGTAATGAAATCTACCACTTGCGATGCTCGCGGCGGGTCTTAGGGCTTAAGAGTCTGGCGTCGCCGGCTGAATGTATGGGTGAATGTTAGCGTGTATGAAGTGTGAGTGTGTGGGCGTCTGAGAGTGATTGTGGGGGTTGGACACGCTGATCGTAGGTCTTTCGCAAACGGGGTCGCCAGAGTCTCCATTTTCCACTTGTATTTTTTTTTCACCTCTGTGTATTTTCGTAAATTGCGTACATTTCTGCATTTGTGTTGAGGCAGCAGGTAAAAATCTATCAAATCCACGATGGCTGAGCATTAGTCGTGACGGCGTTAAATTACTCAAGGTACGCATCCTGCTATGCCATTCTCATTGGTTCGCCAATGAGAGGGCTCTTCACTACAGTCTCAACAAGATTTTTGAATTCTTGAAATTTAGATGGAACCAAGTGTTTATTTTTCAAAAAATATCCATATACCTTTCGTGTAAAAGTAAATACCTCGAACCTCCTACGGAATTCACCTCCATCGGCCCGTATATATCAGCATGTACTATTTCTAGAACACCTTGTGCATACCTTGATTCTTGAACGGTGATCTTGGAACTTTCGCTTTCAAGCAAATAATGCAATCTTTTCTTTCCAAACCGGATTTGTTGAAGTCGCTGAAATATTCTGCCATTTTCTTGAAATTTTCTTGACAGGGATATCTCAGGCGCTTGTGCCAAGTTTCCATATTGCTTGAAGTAGATTTTGCTGTGTTCGCTGTTTTCTTCAGACGATCCAACTTGAACACACCATCCGTATTACTTCCTGTAGCAATAATTTCCTCATAGCCTACGCAGCCCATCTCTGGAACAAATCGCTGGAAAACCATGGTGAAACATTCAGTATTACACTTGACATTTCTAAAGCATTCGATAAAGTGTGGCATACAAATCTCATAGCTAAATTAAAATCTTATGGCATAGACCATCTTACTGTCTCATGGATTCATAGTTTTTTTACAGGTCGCCAATTTCATGTTAATTTAGATGGTATCACATCCAATATTTTCACAACCAATGCTGGGGTTCCCCAAGGTTCTGCACTCTCACCAACCTTGTTTCTTTTATACATTAACGACTTACTTATTTCCACAATGCACCCAATCCATAGTTTTGCTGATGACAGCACATTGCATGCATCACATGCATCTCCTAAATTTCGATCTCACACTGCAGTTACCACTGATAGAGAGCTGCTAATTGATTCTATCAACAAAGACCTGGAGCGAATAATGGAATGGGGTGATCGTAATCTTGTTTCATTTAATCCAACCAAAACCAAATTATGCCGTCTGTCACGAATAGAGCGACATAAAAATTTTCCTATTAAAATAAACCATGAGGAATTGCGTGAGCTTGAATCAATTGGGCTTCTTGGAGTGGATATACTCCATCCCTTCTCGAACTGCGAAGCAGAATAACATCTCTTGAAAAAGCTTTTGATAATTTTAATAAACTTGTCCAATCTCTAATCGAGTTAGTGTCAGAAACTGAAATCGGTCAATTTACAGACGCATTTGAAGAATTCGAAAACCGATTCCATAATTTAAATGGTGAACTTTTGACAGCTTTTGACACTCTTGAAACGACAAAAGCTCCAAGTCAAAAATTCCATATTTTGACGGTAGCGATCCAACAAAATGGATCAACTTTCGTGACACATATCTAGCTGTTATTCATAATAACAACGCTCTTGATGACGTTTTAAAATGTACATATCTTCTTGATAAACTACGTGATAATGCTCTAGCTTTAATCGGCCACATTACGTTAACAAATGCAGGGTATCTTAAAGCAAACTTTATTAAAAAACTACGATGATCCTTGAATAATTGTTGATAAGTATATTGAAGCAATCATCGATCTTGAACCCGTAACAAAACGAAAAGAATCCGAACTTCGAAAACTTCTGAACGGCTGCATTTCCCATATTTCGTCATGCGGTCATGATATCGATAGTTTATCACAGCTGATCATACTAAAGTTAATAACTCAAAAACTTGACGCTAAGACTCGTGGTAAATGGGAAGAGAACATTGAACGCAATGAACAACCAATTTGGAACGACTTCATTGAATTTTTAGAAAAAAAATGTCGTGTTCTTCGCCAAGTCGAAGAAAATGGTACCAAACCGTCAACAGCTGTAGTACCTAAACAATTCGACAGTAATTCGAAATCATTCCAAAAAACGCCTGTTAACAAAACTTACGTGAAACAAAGCTCCTCGTTTTTTGCCAACAAATCAGATGTGAATCGAAGTAATAACGCAAAGTGTGACTTCTGTGGTAATTACAAACATCCATTTTTCTATTGTCCAACGTTCAACGGATTTACGCCTCAAGAACGATTTGACAAAGTACAAGCTATGAATGCTTGTACTAACTGTTTAAATCCGTATCATAAACTTTCCGATTGCAAATCAAGCGGTTGTAAAATTTGTCGTCGTCGACATCACACACTTTTACACTCTGATCATCCAACAACTCAAAATAACGAAACGAATGTTAATAAACAACCACGAGCAACATCTGGAACGCCAAGTCAACATTCGAACACTAATCAACAACCTCAACCGATACCCGGAACATCGGGTCAAAACACAGAAAATTGTAGTTTAAATATAACAAATACATATCTGTCAAACGTTTCAACTTTTGAAAAATCGACAATTCTACCAACAGCGATGGTACGAATTGAAGATTGTAACGGTAAACTTATTGAATGTCGAGCCTTGCTGGACTCGGGCAGTCAAACGAAGTTTGTTAGCGAATCTTTTGCGAAAAAACTAAACTGTAATTTCCGCAACCACAATTATTTAACAATAAGCGGATTAAACGATGGACAGTCATCAGTATCACAAAGCGTCACAACCATAATCCATTCCAACTATCAAAAATTCTCAGTGAAACTTGAACTTTTCATTGCGAACAAAATCTCGGAAAGACTACCGTACAACACTTTTGATATTTCCCGGTGGATAATTCCAAACCACATCAAACTTGCAGATCCTTTGTTTACCGTAGCGACACCAATTGATATCCTAATAGGAGCTGAACTGTTTCCAACAATTTTACTGCCGAATCGAATAGAGCTAGGTCGACATCTCCCAATGGTTCAAGAGTCGTACTTCGGTTGGGTAGTATTTGGAAAATTGGAACAAAACTTTGCTCTTTTCGAAACAAAACCGGTATTAAAAAACAATGACAATATCGAACAAATGATCAAAAAATTCTGGGAAATTGAAAACGTTCCGTCCAAAAAATTATTTTCCGACGAAGAAAAGAAATGTGAAGCTCATTTCGTACAAACAGTTTCTCGAAATCCGAACGGGCGATATACGGTGTCTTTACCACTTCATGAAAATATAGATCAAATTGGGAATTCAAAACAAATGGCAATGGAACGTTTTAACTATTTGGAAAATAAATTGAACTCGAACATAAAATTGAAAAAATCATACGTAGATTTCATAAACGAGTACCATGAACTGAATCATATGAAACTTATCGATCCTAACATTGAAGAGAAACAGGTACCATCGTACTACATGCCACATCACGCGGTTTTAAGACCCTCCAGCTCATCAACAAAACTACGCGTTGTCTTTGACGCATCAGCAAAAACAACTTCATTAAAATCTCTGAACGAAATGATGCTGGTAGGACCAAACGTACAAGATGATTTATTTAAAATCATGTTAAGATTTCGACTACACAAATTCGCTATATCAGGAGATATTTGTAAAATGTGTCGACAGGTACAAATTAACGAAAATCAAACTCGACTTCAACGTATATTATGGCGCGAAAACTTAAACGAACCGATTCAAACGTATGAGCTAACAACGATAACATACGGTACCGCTTCTGCACCGTATCTAGCTACCCGTGTGCTTAACCAGATAGCAAATGATGAAAGCGAACATTTTCCGATTGCATCAAAAGTCGTATTAAATGATTTTTACGTTGATGATTTAATTACAGGAACGAACACTATTGAAGAAGCGGAATCATTACAGCAGGATGTAATCGAATTATTGAATCGTGGAGGATTCAAAT
Source organism: Diogma glabrata (assembly GCA_963693315.1). NCBI lineage: Eukaryota > Metazoa > Arthropoda > Insecta > Diptera > Cylindrotomidae > Diogma > Diogma glabrata. The sequence continues at coordinate 19,098,381 of OY856188.1, read as the reverse complement.
TGCACAAATGGTGCTCGAACGACAAACGTCTTTTAGAAAACATTCCTCTTCATAATCGTGAAGAACTGAAACGTAATGAATTCAGCAACGGAAACTGTATCAAAGCTTTAGGTTTACTTTGGCAACCCGAAGAAGACTTTTTTACTTTTATACCACCAGATGTCAACAGTGACAAACAATTAACGAAACGAACTATTGTTTCCGAAGTCGCTAAGCTTTACGATCCTCTTGGATTTCTCTCTCCTATTGTTGTTAAAGGAAAATTAATCGTACAATCGTTGTGGTTAGCTGAACTTGATTGGGACGATTTTGTACCGGAAGAGATACAACAAATCTGGACAGAATACCGAGAAGCTTTAATTTCTGTGTCACAAATTCAACTTAGTCGAAACGTAATGGGACATACATGATCAAACGTAATTATTCGAAAGGAACTTCACGGATTTAGTGATACATCTCAAAAGGCATATGGAGCATGTATTTACATAAAAACAATTGATTCAAACGGAAACATCTCAGTTCGGTTGTTTTGTAGCAAAAGCAAAGTAGCTCCTTTGAAAACACTATCCTTACCTCGACTAGAACTTGGCGCGGCCTTATTACTGTCAAAACTAACAGATGCAGTAATTCGAGCATTAAATTTAAACTTTGACCGCGTTACGCTATAGTCTGATTCAACTATAACTTTGTGTTTGAATTAGTACTCCACCTCACAAACTAAAAATTTTTGTAGCGAATCGCATTAACGAAATTCAAGAGTTGACAACAAACTTCAATTGGAATCATATTGCAACATCTGATAATCCAGCTGACATTATTTCACGTGGCACAATGCCCCACGAACTTCAAAACTACCACTTTGGTGGAATGGTCCTGAAATTCTACAATCAAACAACCATATTTCGTCAAGCTCAAACGCGACACTTAACGATTTTGACCATCAATTATTTTAATTGAAAACCACACAACAAACAATGCTAGCTTCAACAACAACAAACTTTGCAAGTGATCTATTTTCTAAGTATGAGTCATTTGAAAAACTAACTCGTGTCATTGCATATGTTCTTCGGTTTTATAATATTCTCAAACGGAACTACAAAGAACATAACAACGAACCGTTGTGTCCCAGCGAACTTAACACAAGTGAAATTTATTTGGTTAAACTTGCTCAGCAAGATTATTTTTCGGAAGAAATAGAAGTTCTGAAGAAGAACAACGAAGTGAGTAAAAAGAGCAATATCAAAGCGTTAAACCTCTTTTTGGACAACGATGGAGTTATTCGAGTAGGTGGACGATTGAACAACGCCATTGCGCTAGATTATAACGTCAAACACCAAATGATTCTTCCTGCAAAACATGCCATAACACTAAATTAATATTTCATCAGGAACACAAAAACAACTTTCACGCTGGACCACAACTACTACTATCTTTTGTGCGTCAAAAATTTTGGCCAGTTAACGGAAAAAACATAGCCAAACAAATTGTACACTCTTGTGTAATTTGTTTTCGAGTAAAACCAACTTCAATGCAGCAAATCATGGGTGATTTGCCGATCGAACGTTATACTTCATTTAAAGCATTCCTGAATACGGGAGTGGACTTTTGCGGTCCATTTCATGTCAAAAATAAAAATCAGCGGAAAGGTTCTTTTCAAAAGGTGTGTGTAGCAACATTTGTATGTCTTTGCACCAAGGCAATTCATTTGGAAGAAGTACGAGATTTAACGACCGAAGCACTCATTGCTTGTTTAAAAAGATTTGTTGCTCGTCGTGGAAAAGTTGAAACATTCTGGTCTGATAACGGATCAACATTTAAAGGTGCAAAAAATGAACTTCATGAACTTTATAATTTATTTAAATCTCAAAAGGAGAATGATAACATAATAAATTTTTGTACAAGCGAACGTATGAATTGGAAGTTCATTCCACCACGTTCCCCTAACTTCGGCGGACTGTGGGAGGCATCCATAAAATCATTCAAAACGCATTTAAAACGAGTCACGAAAGACACAATACTAACAATTGACGAACTTGAAACCCTTGTCATACAAATTGAGGGTATTTTAAACTCTCAAGCTCTGTCTTGTATGTCTAACGATCCAAACGACCCGGAGCCATTAACTCCTGGACATTTTTTGATCGGTAGTCCGGTAATTTCAATTCCGGAACCATCTCTTAACAACATTTCAGACAACCGTCTTTCAAATTGGCAAAGAGTCTGTAGAATGACTGAAGGTTTCTGGAAACGATATTCACGAGAATATTTGCACAATTTGCAAACGCGTTCTAAATGGACATCATCAAAAGTTAATATCAAACAAGGAGATGTTGTTTTGCTAGTTCAAGACAATATCCCTCCCACCAAATGGCCTCTTGCAATTGTGTCTTTAGCGATACCTGGAAATTACGGCAAAGTACGGGTAGTTGAATTGGAAGTGATGGTAGATGGCGTTAAAAAGAATTTTAGGCGTTCAATTTCAAAAGTGTGCAAGCTGCCAATCGATATTTAATTTTATTTCGAACTTTTATTTAACTTTGAAAGCTGACTCTTTCAAGGGGATCAGTTATGTTAACATTTGGAATGGAATATGAGAGTGGAAGTGTTTTTGTACATTTTAATTTTAGGTAGATTTCATATAAAAATCTACCTATTGGTATGTGCTTCATCTCGGAATTTCGGAAAAATTTTGGTGCCAAACGACTATATATGATAAGCGGAGACGGAAAATCAAAATGAAAAAAAAATTTATATATATATATATATATATATATATATATATATATATATATATATATATATATATATATATATATATATATATATATATATATATATATATATATATATATATATATATAACGATATGAGATATAACGGAATTTGGCGGCACTCTCACGGTCGCATTTTTCGACCTACACCAAAATAATTTTTTGTGTGTGTTCCGGCAAATAATGTCTTGGACAAGTTCGTGAACTGGCCATATCCGGGTACCAGTTAAGCGGCTAGAGCCTAAAATGTCGAATAATCTAGGGCGCTATAACTTCCGTTTGAATCATAATATTTTAATAAAATTTATAAATATTGAATATTTGAATATATTTCTATCATTTTTATCCAGATGATCACTTTGGCGTTTCAGGTTCCTCAAAAATCAGCTGTTTTAAAAATTTACTAAACTTTGCTGCCCTTGATCTAGCTGAAATGGCCAAGCTCATATTTGAAAACTTTTTTTCACGTACTTAAAATATAAATCTTTCCAAAATTTTCAAAAATAATAGTTTAAGTCTAACAGTTGAGACCCTAGGGCTGTTGAAATGAAAACAAACGCAAAAGGCAATGCTTTCATCATGTTTCAGTTTATGTTATTTAAATTCATCTTAGCTTTTAAACATACTTTTCAACTATAGCCTCAAAAAATTTCAGCTTTCTAACCCAAAAGGTTCCATTTTTATAAGCATTATAATGCAACCCTTACAAGAAAAATATCAACCCATTTAATACCATAGAAAAATTATCAAAATCTCTTTTGTTTTTATTTTTTTTACTAAGTAACCGTTTGAAAAAAGATTAAATAAGAACAAAAAAACACAACAACAAAAGATGATTTTGAAATAAAATTGTTTGATAATGTTATAAATTATGTGTGATGGTATAATTGTAGTTGTGACGTAGTTCATTTGATCTTTGGTGGATTTAATATGTTATTAAAAGTAGTTTAAACCAACTTAAATAAAACTGTTCCGAAATTGTATTGATGGAGTTAGTTCGGATAATGTATTTAATTTGGTTCGATAATTTTTTTGAATTATTCTGTTTCTACTTATATTTTTTATTTAAACTAATCTGATTTATCTAATTTTATTTGGACACAAAACCGTCTGACCCCGAAATCTACCTATTTCTAGCGGATATGCCTGCCGCTGGGATTTTTGAATTTGAATTCTAACTTTTTTAATCTAAGTAAACATTTCCTACTTTTAGTTTGCTGATTGTTTTTTTTTGTATTTTATTGTATTCTCTTCTATACTTTTGAGAACGAAACATCGTAATAAACTTTTGTTAAGAATTAAAAATGTAAAATTTCTTTTATTAAAAAGTTTAATAAAAAGTTAAACGAAGGAAACAGAACCAGCATAATAATAATAATACAGTCCACAACAGTTGCTGTTGTCCAAAATTCAATATTTTTGTAAATCTTTTGTATTTTTTTAAAATTTTCCTTAGAAAAATCTCTTGTTTTCTTTTACCGTTAAATTTAAGCTGGGAACAGGAACAAACTAGGTCTTGTTGCAACTTGGAGGTAGAACCGATGGAACACAATACCTGAAACTAGTATGACCTTGCAAACTATACATCAAGCTCAGTCAAGAGAGGTAAACCACAGATAAATATATACAGATGTTTCATTACAAAGAAACTTTTGGTTGAGCAAGTGCTGCCAATTTTTTTAGTGGTTTTTTGCAAAATTAAATCAAATCACTCTATTTGTTTTTTTGCTACAATTAAAAAAACTACAAGACTTTTTCTGTGTATGTATTAATTTTTTTTTCTTTTCTCTTTATTGTTTTGGACAAAAATATTAATGTACATATAAGATATATTTTCGTTTTGTGTATTATTAGCCAAATTTTACTTCTATACGTTTCCTTGGTATAGTAAATCCAATTTGTTTTAAAAATTGTTATGATCAAAAAATAAGTAGTTTGAAATTTGAATTTTTCATTTCACTATAATTTTTAGGATAGAAGTGGATTTCGATTGTCAAGGAATCGTTTTTACTTCGGTCCTAAGTATTACATTCATGAGCTCAAAGTGAAATTCTTACCCCCACTTTTTTGACATTTCTCGACGTTTTAGGACATCCTGATTCTAAAAAAGCAAAAAAAAAATGTATGTCTGTCTGCCGGCCGTCATTACCTACGCTGCAGGGAAAACCGCTGGAGGGATTTCAAATATTTTTTTTTCTAAAAATAGGTGTACTTAAGGGACAGGTCCGAAAGGACGCTGTGTTCGATAACTGTACCGGAAGTGTGTCAAAAAATCATTATGTGTGTTAAAAATAGCAAATTTTCATATTTTTGGCTTAAAAAACGTTCATTTTAAGTGATTACGAGTAGGAACATTGAATTTGGAGAAATCTTGATGGTCGGGATTGGTATGTGAGATCAAAAACTAGATTATTGCATTATAAGTTTGTCAAAAAAATGTTGTCAAGTGTGTCAAAAGAAAGATTTTCATTTATTTTTTTACCTAATTTTTTGGAAAAAAAATATAAAATTAATTGTTTGTTTGAAATGAAGTTTTATTATTATTATTGAGAATTATGGCATTATAAGTTTGTCAAAAAAGTGTTGTCAAGTGTGTCAAAAGAAAGATTTTTATTTTTTTTTTACCCAATTTTTTGGAAATAAAATTGTTTGTTTAAAATGAAATTTTATTATTATTATTGAGAATTATGGCATTATAAGTTTGTCAACAAAATGTTGTCAAGTGTGTCAAAAGATTTTTATTTAGTTTTTTACCCAATTTTTTGGAAAAAAAATAAATTGTTTGTTTGAAATGATATTTTATTATTATTATAGAGAATTATGGCATTATAAGTTTGTCAAAAAATAATGTCAAGTGTGTCAAAAAATGATTTCATTTAATTTTTTAGCCAATATTTTGGGAAAAAAAATGTAGCTGTTTTTAGGACGTAAATGTAATTTAAAATGAAATTGGACATGGAAATTTTTGAATTTGTTGTAGTTTTTGAAATATTTTTGGAATTTTGAAAAAGTTTGTATTTTTGATTTTGTAATAATTTTTGCAATATTTTTAGAATTTCGGCAAAAGTTTTAATTTTTGATTTTGTAAGAATTTTTGAAATATTTTTAGAATTTTGAAAAATTTTTAATTTTTGATATTATTATAATTTTTGGAATTTTGAAAAAAGTTTTAATTTTTGATTTTGTAATAATTTTTGCAATATTTTTAGAATTTTGGAAAAGTTCGAATTTTTAAGAATTTTTGGCATATCATCAGAATTTAGAAAAAGTTTAAATATTTGATTTCATTCTAATTTTTAGAATATTTTTGGAATTTTGAAAAAGTTTGATTTTATTTAATTTAACAATATTTTTGGAATTTTGATTACAATTATCCGGCAACGTATTGATGTTTCGTGTTAGTTTTGTAATAAATTTTTAAACAGAGATAAAAAATACTTGTACTTTAACAAAGAGTTATGTTTGATATTCATCGCTGCCCAAAACTAAAAACCATGTCCTCATAAAAGTTTTTTGCCGAAAACTATATCAAAATCCTTAACCCAGACCGAAGTCTTGATATCTCAGAGCTGTGAGATTTCAGCCCCTCCATATTTTTAATTTTGAAAAAAAAAAAAAACGGGGTATGAAATTGATGGGAAACTTTTAAAAACCTTACCATGTACTTGATATTTTTCGACGCTTTGGGTCATAAGGAGTCTTGATAAGCTAAAATACGTATGTCTGACCCGGTGATCCGTCCGGACGAGGAAAATTTGAAACCACTGGATCGTTTTGAAAAATGTTTGTGTCTAAAAATCTAATTGCCATAAAAATGGTTGAGGTGACAAATTATAAGTACTCGAAAAATGATAAATTATAAGTACTTTCACTTCACTTTAATAAAATTTTTAGGATAGAAGTGGAAAAGTCATGAATGAATTGTTCGCCTTTACATCGGTCTGAAAAGGTTGAGGTATTAAAATCCGACGGGTGAGTGGATGTTTGACAATAACGCATGTGATCTTGATGAAAGTTAATCCGACTGTATTGCACACGCTTATAATATGTAGCTACCTTTCGGTGGATATCTGAAGTGATGGTTACTGCTGACATGCCAATTTTACTGTTGAATTTAGAGTCACATGCACTTGAATATTTGTGTTTGTGTTGCCGAAAAGAAGATGAGAAGATGTGCATGTGCAGATGTGCAATCAGACATGAGTGAATATGCATTTAATGGGTTGGGTGATGCGTTTAGAGAAGCATAACTCTCGTCTTTATTTTTGGAACAAAGTAAAATTAATTAATTAATTTGTATGACATGAAATTTTATTATTATTATAGAGAATTATGGCATTATAAGTTTGTCAAAAAAATAATGTCAAGTGTGTCAAAAAATGATTTCATTTATTTTTTTAGCCACTTTTTGTAAAAAAAATTTTTGCTGTTTTTATGACGTAAATGTAATTGAAAAGAAATTGGACATTTTTTGAATTTGTTATAGCTTTCGAATTATTTTTGGAGTTTTGAAAAAAAGTTTGTATTTTTGATTTTGTAATAATTTTTGCAATATTTTTAGAATTTTGGAAAAACTTTTAATTTTTGTTTTTGTTATAATTTTTGCAATATTTTAAGAATTTTGAAAAAAATTAGAATTTATACATATGTATTTTTAGAATTATGAAAAAAGTTTCAATTTTTATTTTGTAAGAATTTTTAGAATTAAAAAAATTAAAGATTTTTGATTTTATTATTATTTTTGGAATTTTGAAAAAAGTTTCAATTTTTGATATTGTTATAATTTTTACAATATTCTTAGAATTTTGGAAAAAGTTTGAATTTATGAATTTTAAGAACTTTTGGAATATTATTAGAATTTATAAAAAGTTTAAATATTTGATTTTATTCTAATTTTTGGAATATTACGTAAATGTAATTGAACATGGAAATTTTTGAATTTGTTATAGTTTTTGAAACATTTTTTAAATTTTGAAAAAGTGTGTATTTTTGATTTTGTAATAATTTTTGCAAAATTTTTAGAATTTTGGAAAAAGTTTTAATATTTGATTTTGTTATAAGTTTTGTAATATTTGTAGAATTTTGGAAAAAAATAGAATTTTTTAATTTTTTATTTATGTATGTGTTTTTAGAAATTTGAAAAAAGTTGTAATTTTTGATTTTGTAAGTATTTTTGGAATATATTTAGAATTTTGAAAAATTAAAAATTTTTGGTTTTATTATAATTTTTGAAATTTTGAAAAAAGTTTCAATTTTTGATATTGTTATAATTTTTGCAATATCTTTAGAATTATGGAAAAGGTTTAAATTTTGGATTTTATTTAATTTTTAGAATATTTTTGGAATTTTGAAAGAAATATGAATTTATGATTTTGTAATATTTTCTCGAAATGCTAAATATACATCGCTGACCAAAACTAAAAACAATGTCCTCATAAAAGTTTTTTGCCGAAAACTATATCAAAATCCTTAACCCAGACCGAAGTCTCGATATCTCAGAGCTTGAGATTTCAGGCCCTCCATATTTTCAAAGGTTACTTTTGTGGGTTATTTAAAAGGTAACGTCTAGATTAATTTTTTGTCTGTAACGGTTTGGTCTAGGTTTATACTGTTAGGATTTTACATATTCATATTATTTTAACTTCTAGTCATACTTAGGTATTATATTGATTTTATTATATTTAAAATTTTATGCATAATTTATATCTTTATTTGTTCGATATATAATATAATAGCCCATTTGTTCCTGCTGTCTTATCAATTTTATTATTATTTTTCAAATATATGCTATTTTTATTATTTACTATTCTAATCAAAACATTGTGAATAGTTTATAATTTTTTAGAGTTCCGTTTTTTATACGGAACACTATTGGTGAGAGTAAAACGAGTTTTTCACATTATATCGATTATCTCGTAAACTATAAATGTTATGGACCTGAAATCTGGGGTGCGTATAAAACTAATTTGTCCACATAAGATGACAGATACAAATAAAACTAAAGTTGTTTTCGTTTGGTTTACAGGGTTACGATGTGAAACCTTTGAGAAAATACATTTTTTTTATAGATTCAAGTAGAGATTCATATGCAAGGGCTTCATTTTTTCGTGTTTTCTTACTTCGATTAGCTCCGAACCTAACTGATCAAAAATCTTCAAATGTAGTGTGAATGATAGAAAAATTAGTAAGTTTTTTATGAAAAATATAGGGAAGAAACACATACTCATAATTATATTTATTAAGGGGGTGGAAATGACGAGGGGTAAAAACACTATTTAAAACGTGGTCAAGTCGGGTGTCGTTTGAAAGAGCACCTGATTTAGAAAACATTGCAAGTTTTTTTTAGAATTGCGGTGGACAGTTTTTGAGTTATTGTCGAAAAAGTGCGACTTTCAGACCGTTACCCTCCTCCCTACGTTCCGACACTGATTGAGAGAAAAATTTGGAATGATTCACAGAGTTAGGAAATTTGGTAAATTTTGTATGAAAATTATAGCGAATTCTCAAATAATTATATTTATGGGTGTTTATGGGACGGAGTAAAGAGGGTAAAAAAATCATTTTTGACCCAAGCGAGTGGGGTGTCATTTGGAAGAGCTAATTTAGAAATCATTGCTATTTTTTTAGAATTTTGCTGTGCACAGTTTTTGAGTTATTATCAAAAAAGTGCAACTTGCAGACCGTTCCGCCGCCTCTAGTCTCAAATAATTATATTTCTGTGTGTTTAGGAGATGGCCGTGGGGAGAGTAAAAAAAAATTATTTTTGACCCAAATGAGTGGGTATTATTAAGCGAATAATTCACAACAAATATTTAATTTTTTCAGGGATTTTTGAGAACAATTAAACTCAAGTAAGTAAGGAAATATTTGAACATTTTTCACTGCAAAGGTATGGTTGGAAATTGGAATTTACTCAGAAAAAAACTCCACTTCCCAATTTACGTGTTTCGTATTTATCCTTTTCTTTAGTGTATTTTATTCTAATTTTAGAACTAAGATGGATCCTCACTGATGACTGATGTAATATAAAAATATAAAATAAGTTTATTATAATTTGCACTTATTTTCCTTGTAATAATATGCGCCAGTTCGGGTTACGAGCATTAGTGTAATTCTTTTTAATATATTTTTCTGCCAACCACGTACAATGTTTTCTAATTAATACTAAAATCATGAAATTTAAAGTCGCCGTGTTATGATGATGACAAGGATTGTGTTCACTATACAAATCCTTATATGTAATACTTGTGTTAGTAATGCAAAGATTAACTATTTGTTTCTTTAAATCTTTAAGTTCAGCGTGTTCGGCAAACATTCTCGAAAATAAAAATATTTGACCTTTGCAAATGTTAAAGAAATTATCAGTGGGTGCTTTAAGCTTACAAATATCACCTTCATCGCCATAAATTTTGTTGCTAAATGCTCCGAGGGAGCCTCTAAAATAACATCACTTTTAATAAATAAATTTTCACATCTGGAACATTTTATTTTTCTAATAATCTTACACGCTACGTAACCTACAAAATATCTCATCGAAGTCTCCTGTAATGGAACATCCAGGTTAAAAAAAATTCTCAGATATATCGGCAATTTCATCATCATTGCTGGTATTAGTAGATATTAGGTTTTCATCTTCTCTCAATTGCTCTGTTGTTATGGTTTCGATTGCAATTAATTCGTCCGTATCATTTTCACAATTAGATGTGAAAAAGGAGCAAGAATTTTAATTGTTATAATCCTGGCAATGTTGTGATTAAAGTCATGAACTTTCAATTGGATCCTGGTTGAACCTTGAAGTTAGAATATAATTAATTCCACTATCTTCTGATAGTAGCTGTTTGGAAACTGTATGAATTCCTTTAATGCTTTGGATTAAACCTTTAAAACAATATGCTGTTGTTTTATTTACAATTTTAACTTGTGAAATGTAGTGTATCATATATTCTAAAAATTGATCAACTTCTTTACCGGTAATAAAGGCACATCTAAACATATTTTTATCATACTTTGCTTTTGAGTTTAGGCAGTCGATTTTTTCTATAAATTTATAAGTTGAAATCACTGTTTCTTCATAACGGCCAGATATTCTTTTCAGTTGAACAGCAGTTTTAATGCCTGCCGCAACGCTTCTGCTAAAAATTTGTGTAGCTAATTTAACTCTCATTTTTTCAAAGTTATTTGAATAAATATGTTTGGTTGAAGTTTTTGGGCAACATTTGGTAATTGAGTTTATTTCTAAGTTATATAATTCTATAAGTATGTTCCAGCTGACCAATCCATCAGGACATAATATGTCTGATTTAATTAAAGTATTTCTCACTGACTTTATTAAATGTGGTACGTCATATAAAGCTGCTATTTCGGTTTCATTATACATGAACACTGGTCGTTCAATGGTTATACCAAACAAATTGAAACATTTTCTATTATTTGGCCCTTGATCACAAATCACAGCTCTTATATTAATACCCAACTCACAACACTTTTTCAAATATTCTTGAACAAGCAAGAATAATTTATCAGCAAAAATGCTATTTTCGGAACCAACATAGCTTAAAACATATTTCCAATTTGATGATACACCTCTAATCATAAAAGAGCAAACCAATTTTCCAATTGCAGCTTCTCTGTTATGCCCATAATCAACAAATCCATCAATTTGGTCGGAGAAAGTATTATATACAAGATCACTTCGTATGTGCATTTCATCGAACATCAAAACGGCCTGTTTTGATTTTGTACACATTAAATTAAACTTTTCTTTTATTTTAAGAAGGGCGATTTCATTAAAACCGGGACTCAAATATTTAATTGGCTGCCATCGTATCATAGAAGATTTAGACGGCAAGTTAAAATTTAAACTGTCTCTCAAATATTGATATGTGCTTGACGATCGATAGAAAATATTCTGAGCTATTATTTTTTGCTCCTCTGGCCATTTTTGATTTTTTGGACGCATACTTACTAGCATTTTGCAGAAATTCTTACCATTTTCGGTTATGTTCAATTGGTCAATCTGGTCGTTAATATTATTTTTAGATCTTTGAAATACCGACAATTTTAAATGCTGTCGTTTAAGTTTTCTTCTAAAGTTGTTGCATTTTCGGTTTAATTCTGATATTTGTCTGTGTCCTTAGATAGAATATTTTTCAACATTTTACAATATTTTAATCGATAGTAAGTCTCGTTTTTAATATTTCGCAAACACGTGTTACATGGAGGTGGTTCAATCTCGCTATTAATATTAGCAGTAAAGTTTTCTGGTAAACCAGATAGTTCCTCTAAGGTTAATTCAGAATAAATTTTCGAACATTTTCTCGCCTTGATAACTTGCAGCTCTCAACTGCACATTGACTTCCACTTTTTAGTTTATTCATTTTGTCAAAGAATTTAATAACAAACTAAACTTACAAAATTCAAAGTTGTTTTGTGTAATTATCAAGTAAAGTTTTTAACTTACTCAAGTAAAGAAAGTAAAGAAAACGAATTTCAAGTAAACAAAACGAACCACCGAACATACTTACAAACTCCACAGAAAAAAGGATTTTTTTGTACGTTTTACTTACTACATTTAAGCCGCTTTTTCAGTTGCTGCAGTGTTTGCGTTCCTTCATTCAGTTTTTTTTTTAAACCAATCATATTTCTTAAAAATTGTGATTTTTTCTGCTGCAGATTTTTCATCAAGCCGCTTTTTCAGTTGCTGCAGTGTGTGCGTTCACGTTTTCGTTCCTTCAGTAATTTTTACCCTTCGATTTTTTAGTTGATGAGAAATTTGCACAACGATTTTGTCGCCATCTGCATTTTAAAATAATCAAGTGTTTGAAATGGCTCATATTTATATTTACAACATGAACATGTAATAACAATAACATTATGCATAACATTACGTTTTTATATTAATTTATATTCACATACAAACTATAATCACAAAGTATTCGGTACAACAAATTACAAAATTCAAGATGTTTGACATTTGTGATGTCAACAAATACACAATTTTTTTATGTTTCGGTATTTTCTCTTTTTAAATTGTAATGTTCTTATCTCTTTCTTTTTTTTTGTTCAGAGAAAAAGTTAAAATTAAACCAACTCTGATGAAAAATCTGCAGCAGAAAAAATCACAATTTTTAAGAAATATGAATGGTTTAAAAAAAAACTGAATGAAGGAACGCAAACACTGCAGCAACTGAAAAAGCGGCTTCAGAGTTGGTTTAATTTTAACTTTTTCTCTGAACAAAAAAAAAGAAAGAGATAAGAACATTACAATTTAAAAAGAGAAAATACCGAAACATAAAATAATTGTGTATTTGTTGACATCACAAACGTCAAACATCTTGAATTTTGTAATTTGCTTAAACTGCAGAATTTATTGTACTGAATATTTTGTGATTATATAGTTTGTATATGAATATAATATTAATATAAAAACGTGATGTTATGCATAATGTTATTGCTATTACATGTTGTAAATATAAATATGAGCCATTTCAAACACTTGATTATTTTAAAATGCAGATGGCGACAAAATCGTTGTGCAAATTTCTCATCAACTAAAAAATCGAAGGGTAAAAATTACTGAAGGAACGAAAACGTGAACGCACACACTGCAGCAACTGAAAAAGCGGCTTTACTTTTCTTTACTTTTTATTTCTTATATACATACATAGTTAAATGTGTACAAGCAGTTTTTTCATAAAAAAAAATACTCATAAGAAAAATTATAGTAGTTTTTGCGATTAAATTTTAATTTAAAATATTTAGCAGAGAAACGAACGCTGGGTGAGCAAATGGGTCAGCAAATGAGATTCGAAAAATAAATCAATTAATAAAGTGGCAGCACATTTTGTAACCAAAATTTTCTTCCCAATGGTTCATCTGTATATATTTATCTGTGGGTAAACACTTCCTCTACCGCAAAACATTAGTCCACTCGAGACCATTAAAAAAGGGTCAATAATCCTCAAATTCGGACGAAAATTAATTCATATTGAAATATTTTATTTTAATAAATCTTAATCTTGTTGAGAACGTTCAAGAAAGTTTTCCACTTCATTTTAACATTCATTTTATCTACTACTAAGCACAAAACGTTAAGAAAATGCTTACCTGTAATCTTTCTTTTGAATGAGTTTGTAAATGGATGTTCAAATTATGTTTTACTGTAAATTCTTTATTACATTCAGAACATTTAAACAACCTTTCACGTGTATGTCTGTTTATATGTCGTTTAAGTCCACTTTTGGTTATAAACTTCGCATCACATAATTTACAAGAAAACTGAAAACAAATAGAAAAAATAATTTAAATGGCGTAGTGTTGAGAACAATCCAATGAATAATAAATAATAATCGATCGATTTGAAAAATTAAGATAATTAATTGAAACGATGTTATTTAAGAAGTTTTACCTGTAGTTTTCCACGTGTATGAATTGTATGAGTTTTCATATGAGTTGTCAAAGTAGATTTCCATGGATATTCTTTTTGACAGAGTGAACATTGAAACAACTTTTCGCGTGTATGGATGTTGATGTGATACTTTAATTGGTTTTGATGTACAAACTTCTTATTACAAAATTCGCAAGAGAACAACTATAAGTAAAATTTAAAAAAAATTAAAGATCACGTTTAATGCATTTACAAATCAATTTTGTTTGAAAGACCTTGTAGTCGATTTAAACTTACCGTCATTGCTTCCGGGTCATGAGTTCGTTTGTGTATTTTCAAATAGGATTTTTGCACAAATGTTTTACTGCATTCTGAACATTCATATCGTTTCTGATCCCCATGAATTTTCATATGATAGGCTAACAGACATTTGAACTTATATTTTTTATTACAAATTTTACATTCGTAACATTTATCTGATTTATCTGATATCTGTAAAGTCCAAAAAATTATCAAACCAAACTAAATACATTAACGTCAACTACTTTATTAATTCAATTTCGGAACAGTTTTGTTTAATTTGGTTAAAAACACATTTAATAACATATTAAATCCTTCACCAAAGAGCAAATTAACGTTCTTACTACGTCACACCTACAATACCAAAACACATAATTTATTATAAAAAATTATCAAACAACTTTTACACCTCAAAAAAATACTGTGAGCCTGGAAAACCTGACCCTGTGAGCCTGGAAAATGGCCCTCAAAGTGTCAGAAGTAGTTTCCGGGCCATATCTCCGAAAATATGGCAGTTAGGGTATTCCTGTTTAGCCAGAAATGAAGGTGAGCTAATTATCTACAGAAATGGTCCTAATCATTTTTATCGTAAACCCGATAGTTTCCGAGATAACGGACTCGAACCTTGTCCTGCATTTTTCTCTTCATCATGGAGCCAGAACGCCGCTTTACACCTATTTACTAAGGAGCGGCGGACAAATTAGCGGATAGCTCGTTCAAAATTCAATATTTTTCGATGATTCAAAATTCATGTGAAAGAGAAAACCCGTACCTGTCACATACTGTGATAAAATTTCTGTTATCACGTTTGTAAGCGAGTGCAAACGGCGGTCAAAGTTTCTTTTTATCCGGTTTTCTGACGCTGTTTTAAATTTATTCATATTTTTTTTAAAAATTGTGTTTTTATATGTTTCTTTCTTGATTATTGTACCTGGGGGGGTCTTGAAACATCTCAGAAAGTTTGCCACAGTGGCTTTCTCGCACTTTTAAACAAAAGGGAATTTATTAATTTCCATTTTGAGGACTTTCATGGAGTTTCGGAAAGTCCGCGGAAAATCAGTAATAAAAGATTTATTGTCTATTGAAGTGCCTCATAAGTTACACCAATTTGTAGCTTAGAATGTCTAGTTTCGGATCGTATAATTGTTTAGAAATTTCCAGGGCTCTTTAAAAGTTGATTTTACGCCCACACGGGAAAAAATTGGCCAAATTTTTCAGATACTTTTTTTTCTTTCCGAGGAATGTTTTGGGTATTGTTACTTATATAAAAGTAAAGCTGAGGTTTTCAGCTTTCCATTGATATAAATAATGTCATTGTTTTGAATCCACAAAAAAAAAAATAGAAAAAGTTTCTCTGAAATTATTTATGATAATTTCCTCTTTTTTCCTGCTTCACGTGGCGGCGCGTATATTACGTGTATAATATCGGTCCGTGCCGGCGCGCACACATGGCATACACACCCTGGCTTCACGCGTCCCTCGTGGACTTATATTGTTATTGTTTATCGACAACAATAGTACATTATGATGCTAGGACGTAAAGCTAAAGATTTTGGACGGATGTGGAGTTTGCAAATCGAGGCGCTAGCCGAGATTTGCACCCACATTAAGTCCAAAATAGCTTACGTCCGTGCATCATATACTATTTTTTATTCGCCGCAAGCAAAATATTGAAAATTTGTTTATTCTAAATTAAAATTATAAATTTTCATGAATTTTAAAATAAAAATATGTGGAACAAGTAACCTTTGACAAAATATTTATTATTTTTTTCAAATTACTGTGTAGCTATGACAACAAATGATAACAACTATTTTAATTGGATAATAAAGTTTTGAATTTAAGGGTTGCTTTGATAAAAATTTTTATTTTTCATAGAATTTAAACAAATGCAAATGCTTTTTACTTTTTTGGACGTAGCTATGACAACAAAATAAATAGTTGAAAAGTGATACTTTAAAGCCGCAAATCACAGTAATAAAGTAACACTTTAATATGTAGGCGAATAAAAAAATATTTTGTAGAGCATTTGATTGCTGAAAATTTTCTGTTTTGTTGGAAATCAATATTTATAAAAAAAAAAATCTGAACAACAAGGGGAATTTTGGTGCTATTTAGAAATTATTTGGTGCTGTTTAAAAGTTAGTGTTGCTGTTTCAATTTTTGGAGCAAGGGTAAGGAACAGTTAATCTCTTTGATTGTTCCAGAGGTAAATTTGTTGAGCCTTACAATGCTGGAACAACTTTATCATAAATGAGTGCAAGTTGAAGTTTGAAAAATTATAAAAGTGCTTGAACATGAAGATGAGCTGAACGAATCTTGGTGGACGCCGGCGTCCAGCAAAATTTTCCAACTCGTTTTGATTCCAATGTTTATTTTCAAGGGCCCGAATGAACGGAGTGCAAATTGAAAATATTTGATAGATTGAAAATTTTTGATAGATTGAAATTTTTGAGTTATTTTTTAGTATTTCCACAAAATACCCCATCTGAATTGTTGCCACTAAAGTTCGCGAAAAAAAGTTTGCGAAAAACATCTTGCGAAAAAGTTTGCCGAAATCGCCTAGAATTAGCACAAGAGGTCGATGACCATATCGAGAAAATATTGAGCACCCTTTAGAGGTTTCAACTTATGTAAGACAGCACAGCCAAGAGTTCAAGAAGCCGTAAGGTGGAAAAATTGTTTTTGCACAATTTCTATGAATTTGCGAATGGCCTTCCGGCACTCGTAAGCTTTATGATGAAATAAAAAGAAGTTGGATCCTTATTTCCAGAAAGAAAATTAAATTTTCCTTCTCAATATTTGCACGGAGACTGATCCTTCCTATGCTCCTATATGGCCGCGATAATTTCGCAAATACAACGAGGAAGCCATTGTCATTTGCAGGTCAAAATTTTCAGGCCAAAACATCGAGCTGTGGGTATTTCCAAGCCCTCAGTTCTCAAATTTGATGAGAATCTGGCGTTTTTTCATGGTCTCAAATTCGACAATTATTCACTACCCGTTTTTGCAAAAAGTATCAATGTTGCGAAAAAAATGATTAGGACCATTTCTGTAGATAATTAGCTCATCTTCATTTCTGGCTAAACAGGAATGCCCTAACTGCCATATTTCCGGAGATATGGCCCGGAAACTACTTCTGACACTTTGAGGGCCATTTTCCAGGCTCACAGGGTCGGAACCCCAAGGTAATTTTTCTCACGTCAAAGTACTCGGTAAGACCAACAATTTCCGCCAGGTCCCGTCCGTGACAGGATTTTTGCGAGCTTTTGATCTTTTTCGACCTTTATTTACTGGACTAGTTCGAAAGAATAACGACTCAACTTCGTTTTTGTTTTTATTTAAAATTTTGCGAAAAAAATAAAACAAAAACATAACTTAATATTTCTTATGGGATTTCTTATTGTAATTGTATGGCGTGAGAGTGCCAGGCATTAGGTTAGTATAACGCTAATTACATAGGAACCTCTGAGGTTATAAATGAAAAGTGTATCTAAAAGAAAGTAGTAGAAACAACATAATCTCAAAAATGATGAAAACATAGCGTTTACGTTTGTATTCGTTGCATTGCAACAGGCCTAGGGTCTCAACATCTGGACTTAGTTAATTTTTTTTTAATTTTGAAAAGATTTATGTTGTACCTACGTATGAAAAAGTTTTCAAAGTGAGCAGTCATTTGCATATAGATCAAGGACAACAAATTTTATTAAATTTTGAAAACAGTTGATTTTTTAGGAACACTAAATGCCAAAGTTGTCATCTGGATAAAAATGATAAAAAAAGGTTCAAATATTCAATATTTATAAGTTTTATTTAAACATTATGATTCAAACGGGCATTATAACGCCTTAGATTAGCCGAGTTTTAAGGTCTGGACGCTTAAATGATGCCCGGATATGAGCCTTTCGCGAACTAGTCTAAGGGTTTTTTGCCGCAACATACACAAAATCGTTTTTTTGGTGTAGGTAAAAAACTGCGACCGTGAGAGTGCCGCTAAATTCCGTCTCCGCTTATCATATATAGTCGTTTGGCATCAAAATTTTGCCGAAATTCCGAGTTGACGCAAATTGCAATAGATAGATTTTTCTATGAAATCTACCTAAAAAATAGAAATTATTGTTAGTAATATCATTGATTAAGTATTATATGATAATATTACAACAACAAAAATTATTTAGCGTAGCTTCTAACATATTACAAAAAAAGAGTGTCACTAGTTTAACAAGTTATGGTTTAAAATACGTAATGGTGGACCAGGATGGATAATTGTAAAACTATGATGTGAAAACGAAATAAAATATTTTATTTTTTTTTAAATAAAAAGTGTTGTGTTATAGGGTTTACAATATGTATCATAACAACATATATGACATAACTACCTTTAAGGACCTAAGTTCCAAAACAACTTGCTCTCTCAGGTGTTGATGAAAGTTTTTTTTTTAAACCTCTGCAAATTGACACCACCTGAGACTAAAATGCCGGCAAACTATTCCATTTGTATGCAGTTCGGACAAAGAAGTCTTAGGAGTTATG
The DNA here is from genome assembly GCA_963693315.1 of Diogma glabrata. Taxonomy (NCBI): domain Eukaryota; kingdom Metazoa; phylum Arthropoda; class Insecta; order Diptera; family Cylindrotomidae; genus Diogma; species Diogma glabrata. Next base: position 19,079,391 of record OY856188.1, on the reverse strand, counting down.
CTCAAAGTTTACTAACAATTTGATAAAATACCATATAAAAATCATAAAATTCATCTACAATATTTTCTCTTTTTTCACAAGGAAATTAAGAACGCAATCTCTCTCACCCTAAGAAACAAATTTCAAATAACGAAAACAAAAACAAACGACTTTTAACCAAAATATTGAAATTTAATAATTTACGAAAATACGATTCGATATTAAATTAGGTAAATAATGAGGAGAGGGTAGCGAGGTAAATAATGAGGAGGTAATTAATTTTGATATTTTAAAGCGATCAGTTTTGTGTTTTGTTTTGATAATGATTATTTGTTTATTATTATTTGAACTATAATTGTGGAATAAGTTACATAATTGTCTGTACAATCAGCTTCTATTTATCTCGTTTCAACGCTATTTGACTTTGGTTTTCCTGTAGTGTAGCATGAAAGTCTTGAGTTACGTCGTCAAGCCAGAGTTGACTTTTTTCAACTTTACATGGACCATAATATATTGGTATGAAATTCCTCTCGAATGTTGATAGGTTTGATAGTATTTGGTTAATAGGTAGAAAGCTCTATTTGCAGTAGAGGCATGGGATTCGCATGTCGTTTGACGCTGTTTAAAAAGTATAAAGTTTTTGTACTTGTTTTACTGCATAGTAGCTAGTATGAGTAGCGAAATCCGAAATTCGACATCCACGCCGTGCTGCCTGGGTAATGCTGACAGAATTAGGTTGGTGTATTGGAGACAAGCAGAATAAAAACTGCTTAGTTAATGACGCTACATCACGGCGAATTGGCGCCTTACAAACAATGCGACTCAACCGTCTGTTCTCCATGTCAAGGGCGGCTTTGGGCGGGCGTCTGTCTTGAATCAAGCGGCTCGCTATATAAACGTGTAAAAAGGTTGTTTCTGGTGACCCTAATATGCAGAACGGACCCATTCACGACAATTTGGGTTGGGCCTAAGGTTAACACCATAACCCCGGAAAAAAACTAATATGTTAAATTTGGTGATCAGAAAAAGAATAACAGACCCGGTGTAACGTTCGCCTTTTTTTTGGGACCAGCATATTCACAAATGGTTACACTAATTCTTAATGGGAAAAGGAAAAGGGGGAAAAACGAATAGTCCACTAGGTTCATTCTCAAAACAAAAGTAAAACATATATATAATGATCAATAATGGGACTTAATCCAGATTAATTTTGAACCTAAGCTGCATGTTTAGTCTGGCATCGGTTCTGACGATTGCATTTTTCCGTTTGGCAGTGAATCTGGTGAGAACTTAACTGGAAATAAAGGAAGTTTATTATCATAAGTATGGTATATAAATACGAATATCGTCGGTACACTATTACATTGCTCAATGTTGGTTGGATTGCTTAACGAATGTTATCGCCTAGATTATTCTCGCTATGTTTTGTTTTCTTTTGGTCTCACCAATCCCCAAACCTAAAATATATTTTGTTTTGAAGCAAACTAAACAATAAATCATCTTCAACCAAATCATCTAATAACGAATGTTATTGGTTAAGTAATTCTTACCCGGGTGGTCGTTTCCAGAATTATGGCCGAAGATATGATTATGTATTTTTGTTTCACACAATACCATAGGATTTGGTTATCGTGTGATCTTTAAAAATTTGAAGTTGTAAACAAAAACTTCAGTACTGCCAATTACTACACTACGTCATTCAATTTAACAATAATTTATTTAAATTGTTGATTTAATTTAACCGTCAAAATATTGGTTTGCTGATAAATAAGAAAGAAGACATATTTCGTTCAGTGGATGATTCTGGACACGATCCGATGGTGAATATAAATTGATTGTTTCGCTCAACCAACTGAAGGGGCAGGTCAGTTCGTTGTGAGAATTTTTTTTTTGGAAAAGAAGAAAGGTGTGGAGGAAAATGTGAGAAACGGGCACTTTCTCTTACTTTTGATTCGTCGTGGCGAATAGTCGTCTTTACGTTTTTTTTTTTGTGTTAAACATTTATTTTTTTTATTTTTGGTATTAATTTATATTAATTTAAATTGTATTAATTTATTGCATTGTTTGACTGTAAACATTTATTTTGTGATTAAGTTTATTCGGTTTGAAAAATTTTATTTAATGATTGATATATTGTTGGTTTGTTTATACTTGTAATTTTGTTTTTTTTTTCCTTTCGGTACCACCACGTGGAAAAAAACTGGTTGGAGCCTGGGTGTTTTTTTTTTCATTTGAGCGCGAGATAAAAATAGCCAGCATATAAGGTGACGTAAACAAGCATGTTGTAAATCGTGTTGTTAAGATTAGATTAAGCTGGCAATGTGGATTAATTTGTAACAAAGATTATTAAGTTGTAAGCATTGAATAGGTATATTGTAATTTCTATTTGAGTAAACAAGAAGGGAAGAAAAACGGGAAAAAGAAAGAAGTAAAATTTAATGCTGTAAAAAATTGAAGTTATTGTATATCATCAGATATGCTGTCAAGTTGTAATTATTGTATATCGTCAGTTAATGCTGTCAAGTTGTAATTATCGTTTATCATCAGTTCTGCTGTCCAATTGAAATTATTGATCATCATCAGTTATGCTGTAGAATTGTAATTATTGTTTATCATCAGTTATGCTGTCAAATTGAAATTATTGTATGTCATCAGTTTATGCTGTCAAATTGAATTATTGATTATCATCAGTTAACGCTGTCAAGTTTTAATGCTTTAATGCTGTAAAATTTAATGTTGAAAAGTTGTAATTATCGTTTATCACCAGTTAATGCTGTCAAGTTGTAATTGTAGTGTATCATCAGTTAATGTTTTAATGCTGTAAAATTTAATGCTTTATGCTGTCAAAATTGAAATTATTGTACATCATCAGTTAATGCTGTCAAATTGTAAATTATTGTTTATCATCCTTATGCTGTCAAAATTGAAGTTACTGAATATCATCAGTTAATGCTGTCAAGTTTTGCTGTCAAATTTTATATATATATATATATATACACCAGACTCATCAATCAAATAAAACGTCAGGTACTCATTTAGAAAATTTGTTTTTGTATTATCATTATTTTAGTAATATTGTATCAGTTAGTTTTTGGCAATATACTTTGTTATTACCGTGGCTGACTGTCTACGGAGGGCGAGCCCGCGTCATAGTGACGACTATCTGGGTTGGAACAGCGGGAGATGTTTCCCACGCAGATATTATAACCGGCGACCCGAAATATTAGATAGATCGCGCGTTGGAATCATTTGGGTAGCTGATTTTTTTTCTTATTTTTTGGCTTAAATTCTTTCTTCTAATTTTTTTTTTTGGTTGTCTGTCCCTAAAATCATCTGAGCTGGAACTCGGCAGCCGACTCGAGTATACCCGGTATACGCTCAGAAGTAAGATCAAGAGATTTTTACTACACCGGACAACAAAACAGAATTTTACCTGGACGTGAAAAGAACCAGACTACCGAATCGGAACGTGGAACGTGCGCAGCCTGAGCGCTCCTGATGCTCTTATAAGTCTGGAAACAGAGCCTGAGAGGTATAGGATGGATATTATTGCTCTACAAGAAATTAGACAACCGATAATCGGAAAACAAGATTTGGATAGTCACTCTCTATACTGTAGTGGTCATCCTTCTCGAAGAGAATTTGGTACTGGCTTTCTTGTTGGTGCACGCATACAAGAAGCCGTGATGAAATTCATCCCGATCAGTGAGAGGATCTGCTACCTACGTGTACGTGGTACATATAACAATATTTCTCTTATTGCCGTGCATGCACCTACTGAAGCTAAGACCGTCGACGAGAAGAATAATTTCTACATAGCCCTGGAAGAGGTTATGAAACAAACACCAACCCGCGACTTCATTATGGTTCTTGGTGACTTTAATGGACAGGTTGGAAGAGATATCTCTTATGGAAATGTGGTGGGTTCCAACAGCCTGCATTTGAATTCCAATGATAATGGTGAGAGAATGACTGAGTTTGCATTATCAAATAATTTGAGAATTGCCAGTACGTTCTTTCCTCATCGATCGATTCATAAACAGACTTGGGTCTCACCGAATGAAAACACTCGAAATCAAATTGATCACGTTCTAGTAACAGCACGTTTCTTTTCGAGCGTTCGGGATGTGCGATCCTTTAGAGGTGCATACATTGGAAGTGATCACTTCCTTGTATGTGCAACGATAAGGTTCCACTTCCCAAATCCAGGCATTCCAAAATTCAATCAACGGTAACGTTTTAACATCTCATCATTAAAGAATGCTGAAACAGAAGAGAGATATCAAATCCATATTGCCGAAACATTGGAGAAATCAGAAACTATTAATGGAGACGTCGATAAGTCATGGTATTTGCTCAAAGATGCTGTTCTAAGCGCTGCTGAGGGATTACTTGGACGACCACAGCACCACTCCCAGAAGCCATGGATGGATCAAGCATGGCTTGACGCTATTTAATACAAAAGAGATTGCTATCTGAAGTGTCTTCAAGGACGCAATACCAGGTCCACGAAGGAGAACTATAAACTGGCAAGACAAGCCGTTACAAAGCTATGTAGACGAACGAATATGGTGGAAGAGACAGTGTGAGGAGATTGAAAGCTTCAATAAGGAACATCAATCGCGTAACTTCTTTCAACAGGTTAAAACCTTAAGGAAGGGCCCTCAAACTAGATCGACTGCTATTCAAAACGAAGATGGGGAGCTACAAGTAGACCTTAAAAATATTTTAGATACTTGGGCCGCTTATTTTGAGAATCTTCTCAACTTAAGTGACCAGCAACAAGTCGGGCGACGAGCAAAGCTTATTCGTGCGTCAAAGGTACAAGTAGACGAACCCACCAAAGAGGAATTCGATACGGCGCTGTCAAAATTAAAATGCAATAAAGCACCTGGTATCGACGATATAACATCTGAAATGATTGTACATGGTGGCGAAACTCTATCCTCAAGAACTTGTTCGAATGATCTGGAGGACTGAAACCATGCCACAGGACTGGAACACAGCTATGCTGATACCAATCCATAAAAAAGGCAATCGCATTCCTCTAAACAGAGGAATCGCTCTCCTCTGCACAGCATATAAGATCTTTTCCTACATTTTGCTATCCAAAATCAATCCTTTTGCTGAACAACTGTTTGGAGAATATCAGTGTGGTTTCCGGCGGGGCCGAGGTACCACCGATGCACTTTTCTCGATAAGGATGATTTTGGAAAAGTGTCGAGAGTTCAACATACCTGTGACCAACTTTTCATTGATTTCAGGCAGGCCTACGACTCTCTCGAACGACAGACTCTATGGTCTGCTCTGGTGTCAATGGGAATTCCTGGTAAACTGGTACCACTATGCAAAATGACAGTACAAAACTCTCAATGCTGTGTGCGAGTAGAGAACGAAATATCAAAATTTTTTAAAGTCGACTCCGGATTAAGACAATGTGATGCCTTCTCTCCTATACTTTTTAATCTAGCCTTGGAATATGTGTGCCGTCAAAAGAAACTACCGACTAATAACAATATCTTGTCAATAAACTCAGTACAGATGATTCCTTACGCTGATGATGTTGTCATCCTCGGCCGAAGTGAAGCTGTTATGAGTGAGACTTTCAAGTCGCTTGAGAGTAGTGCTAGGAAAATTGGTCTGCAAATTAACTACAATAAAACCAAACATATAAATGTTTCAAGAGAGGCTGAGAAGAAAGATTTGATGTGCGGCGATGAACGAATTGAGAGAGTTGAATCTTTTAAATATTTGGGATCAATTCTTGACTCAAACAACAGCATACTTACAGATATTAAAGCCCGAATCGCTGCAGGTAATCGAACTTTCTACTCAATTAAACCTCTCCTTGGATCACCGTATCTATCAACTAACACCAAGCTCAAGTTATACAAGACATTGATTAGACCGGTTGTGATGTATGGGTCACAAACGTGGACCCTTACACAAAATGACGAATCGCATATATCTGTATTTGAGCGTAAGATCCTACGCTACATTTTTGGTCCACTTAAGACAGTCGATGGAGAGTATAGAACCCGGTATAACTTTGAGATCAGAGACCTTCTTGAGGGTCCTGATATAATAGGTTGTATCCGTTCTAACAGAATTGCTTGGTTTGGGCATGTTCTGCGAGCCGATTCACAGTCTGGAATGATTAGAAAAATGTACGTTAGTACCCCAGGGAGTGGTAGACCGCGAGGAAGACCACGACTACAATGGGAGACTGACGTAATAAACGACCTTAAAAAAATCAGCTGCCATGGTAATTATGTCGCGAATGACCGTGGTGAATATTCAAAGCTGATTAGTCTGGCAACGCTCCTACATGGAGCATGAACGCCTTACAAAAAAAAAAAATGGTAATATGTTGTACTCTTAAATCTGATTTAAGGCTCCGCAGATGGCATTTTGCTTTCACATTCGTCTATTTGTTCATCACACAAACTAATTGAAATATCGTTGGGAAACTCGGTCTTTGACCTGGAAACAATCAATAGCTGTGTTTTGATGGAATTAAAATTGACCAAATTTTTGTCATTCCAATCGGCGACTTTTTGTAGATTCTCGTTTACATTTATGACGGCGTCTCTCCAGGTGGGCTTTATTTGTTCATGCATTTTACTCTGAAGATTGGGGAACGAATAACTTGTGCAGTGTAATATCATCTGCAAAACTGTTTATTTGGTTACTGGAGATTTTCAACAGTTTGTTGATATTAGTTAAAAATAGAGTTAGACTCAGAAGAAAAACCATCGATGGATACCGAAATGAATTGGTCAGTGAGTAAATTTTCAATCAGCTCAACGCCTGCGGGATAAAAACCGTACGTAACGAGCTGGTAAATTAGGTAAAAAAAATTTTCGGAAACGAACTTAAAAGTAAACATAAATTTTGCTTTGACACAACGTTATGTTGCAAAGAACAAACGATATATTCGTACAAACGTTTTATAATTATATTTTCTTTCAAATTGTAAGAAGAAAAAATATGTTTTAATAATATTTGATACATCTTTGCACAGATGCAAACATTAGCCTTTTCTCATTCTTGATTATGCACTAGTATTTTTGATAGATAAAGAATTTTCTATTCTGATTTTTTACATAAAATAAAGGTATAGTATAGAAAGGGAACAAAATTTTGTAGTACCTCGTAAGTTGTAAGATATTAATATTTAGTATTTACTACTATTCACACATTTAACCATAGACAAATAATAATATAAGACAAATGAAGCTGAACAAAATTTTGGGACAGTTTTTTTATTTTACTGTTGGATTTTAACTGTCTAGTGACACCTGTACTCAATCAGATGATTCATAATATTTAAAATTAGTGTTATATAAGTATAAAGTTTAACGTTTTTATTTTTTTGGTTTCTATTTATTTATTCTTATATCTTTATGATTATTATTGTTTTTATAAATGTATTTGTGTAGAACGTTTATAAAAAAAACCATTTTTTTTAACCATATTTTTTTGGAAAGGACAAATCAGATTTTTTGTTGTCTTGTTTTACGTTATGTTATGTTCGTATTCGTGTGAAGCGATTTGAATGAAATTTAAATTATTTAGTTTTTGAAAAAATTTTTTTGTTTGCATTTTATTTTGGGAAGCAATTACATAAATTATGATAAAGATTTTGTTTTTTTATCAAAAAATTAGAGAAAATTTAGTAAAATATTTATTTATGATTTTAGTGAATGAAAAGTATAATCAGTTTTTGGTTTTGTTCGAATTATTTTGAATAATTTTCGGATCAAATTTGAATAGATTTAAATAATATCAATTATTGATACAAGGTTATAGCATAACGGAAATATTTTGAGTTTAGTTTTTAATTGTTTTTATAGTTTTTTATAATACAAAATAAATGACAATTTTTGAAAAATCAGTTGGAAGCACTAACAGATCTCAGTAATTGGGGATCCTGTTTTAGTTGCAACGCTAGATAGATGGTTAACTTAGCCAGCAAGACGCGGTGCGCTAAAATCATTTTACAGGACTAACTATTCTAAGCGAATTAGATAAGAACTTTATGAAGTCCTCGATGATCGGTTATACCGTCGTTACTCGGTCGTCAGAGCCTCGTCAGTTATCCAGCATGGTGCACGGCGGGCAGGTGAGGATGGCGTTAGAGCTAACTTGTGGAAAGCTCCTTGCACCCCATGGGATTTTGGATTAGAATAGGTTCTAGTTTTGGATAAGATTGGTAAGAAAAGTGTTTTGACTCGGGTTTTTTTAGTAAAAAAACAGGAAATTAGTTAGAAATTAGTCACTATAAACATTTGTAGGGATTTATATATTTAAATTTAAATAATAATTCTCTATTTATCCTTACAAACATAAACGATCACATATTTAACTCGAGACAGGAAATAACTGAACATTAAACAAAAACCCGACGATATTCCACAAGTAAACGTTACAAAGCAGCAACAAACCAATAAATTAATAAGTAATTTATTCGAACAATGAAATTTTGAAAATCGATTTTTGTTCAATGAAAGTTGAACGATTAGGTAAAAGAGAAATAATATTTAAACAATCACAATCACAAAGCGAATTAAAAATTGCCAAATCTTAAACGATTGAGATTCATTTCATTTTATTTAACTACCTTTCGAAAGAGAAAATTTTTCTAAATAAAACAATGAAAAATAACTTTAAAAAATGATGTGTTTTAAAATATTGTGAAGTGTCTAGTGAAACTCATTCAGAGGAAAAATTTGTTTATTTTCCAAAATTTGGGACAAATAATTTTTATCTGTGGATTAAAAAAAAAAACCTAAACGATTTAGGTAAAGGTAATCATTTCTTATGTAGACGTCATTTTACATCGTATTCTTTTGGCCCAGGAGGATGTCGTATAAACAAAAATTGTTTTCCATCTGTAAATATTGAGCTTTCAGCAGAAAATTATGAATTTCCTTTATCAGTTTTTTCACCCAACCCCAATTTTAAAAGTTACAGCAATACTACGCTTACGAAAAACTCATTAATAAAAACAAATATTCCTATCAATTCCGAATTCCCATCAACTTCCAAATGCTTTACATCAGAACTAGGTGTTGTTAAAACCCCAATAAAATGCTTAAAAATTTATTACGGACCCAAAACATTTTCAAATATAATTCTTGATTCTTTTGATGAGCATGATTTATTAAAGTCTCCAAGCCATATATCATCACCAGACCATTTACTACTTTGTAAAAATTGTTTGTCTAAAGAAAAAAGTTTAAAATTTTACAAAAAACGATTGTTAAAATTCAAGAATTTATACCAGAAAGCCAAAAAGAGATTATTAGTATTAAAAAAAACAGTTTATTTTACAAACCAAAAATCTGATAAAAAGATGGATATAAATTTTATTTTAAAAAATTTTGATGAAAGATATTCCCAAATTATTTATTAAAATGACTCTAACAGAAAAACCAAAACCCAAACAATGGCCTGAAGACCAAAGACTTTTAGCGCATACTTTATACTTTAAATCGGCCTCGTATTATGAATTTTTGAGATATTTGGGTTTTAATCTGCCATCTTGTCAAGCTTCTAATAACAGGTTTTTGTTTAAAAATTTAGGGGTTACTATAGATGCACCATGTTTTACTCACAAATCCAAAACAATAGTAGCTTTTAATTGCACACCACATCTCATAAAATCCGTACGGAATATTTTAATGTCTAATAAAATACAAACGGAAAAACCAAACGAAAAATGTCTAATAAAATACAAACCTCCCTGCCCGCCGTGCACCCTGCTGGTTACCTGACGAGGCTCTGACGACCGAGTAACGGCGGTATAACCGATCATCGAGGACTTCATAAAGTTCTTGCTTATCTAATTCGCTTAGAATCGCTAAGTTAAACATCTATCTAGCGTTGCAACTATAACAGGATCCCCAATTACTGAGATCTGCTGGTGCTTCCACCTGATTTTTCAAAACTTATCATTTTTTTGTATTATAAAAAAACTATAAAAACAATTAAAAACTAAACTCAAAAAATATTTCCATTATGATATATCCTTGTATCAATAATTGATATTATTTAAATTTAATAAAATTTGATCCGAAAATTATTCAAAATAATTCGAACAAAACCAAAAACCGATTATACTTTTCATTCACTAAAATCATAAATAAATATTTTACAAAATTTTCTCTAATTTTTTGATAAAAAAACAAAATCTTTATCATAATTTAATTGCTTCCCAAAATAAAATGCAAACAAAAAATTTTCTTCAAAAACTAAATAATTTAAATTTCATTCAAATCGCTTCACACGAATACGAACATAACATAACGTAAAACAATACGAAATTTAAATCGTTTTTCAATCAACAAAAAATCTGATTTGTCCTTTCCAAAAAAATATGGTTAAAAAAAATGTTTTTTTCTACTTCAAGCTACGAAAATGTCATTTTAATATATAGTACAACCTATGTGAAAGGAAGACTTTTTCTAAGTAGTGACTGAAAATGTTTTCAGTCACTAGGACTGAGAGTAAATAAGTTTCGGTGGTCGCCTACAAGTGGTGGTTATTTAAAGGATTGAATATTTGATTGAATATTTGAGATTGCGAATTTGATTTACTGTTTCTGTTATTGTTTCGGTTGCTGTGTCTATTTCTGTCAATATCGCAGTATTTTGAAGGGATTGAATATTTTGATAGAATCGAATCGAAACTAATCATTATATCAATTGTGTGTAATTAATTAATTAAACTAATAATGAGTGCAATTTTTTTCTATATCGGAGAAATCGGAGCGATAAAATAAAATTTGTATCAGATATATCGTATAATTTTTTCCTCCGATAGTTAACTGTCAGATATAAAATATATTCTCTGAGTTCTTTCCGTCAAAAAAAAAAATTTTAAAAAAATTTATTAAATTTTATTAAAAAATTTATTTATATTTGTTTTTAATTGAAACTTTACCTACAATTTTTTAAATTTATACTTTAAACGATGACTTCCAGTCGGTAAAAAAAATATCTGTAATATCTGTAAAAGTTTTTAGAGAATACATATGAGCTATTTTCATTATTCATATTGTCAAATTCATCTACTAAAAACTTACAAAACGACATAGCTAAATTTGACAGTGTAAAAAATAAACAAGATTGTATTTATATATAGCATTTTTACCAGTGTAAAATAATGTTATTATTGTGTTCGTCTGTTATTATTCCATCTGTAGGCGAACACAATAATAACATTATTTTACACTGGTAAAAATGCTATATATAAATACAATCTTGTTTATTTTTTACACAGTCAAATTTAGATATGTCGTTTTGTAAGTTTTTAGTAGATGAATTTGTACTTCTATAAATTCTTCTATAAAAATCTACTATTTTTATAAACGTTCTACACAAATATATTTATAAAAACAATAATAACGATAAAGATATAAGAATAAATAGAAACCAAAAAAATAAAAACGATAAACTTTATACTCATATAACACTAATTTTAAATATTACGTATCATCTACTTGAGTACAGGTGTCACTAGATAGTTAATATCCAAAAGTAAAATAAAAAAACTATCCCAAAATTTTGTTTAGCTTCATTTGTCTTATATTATTATTGGTCTATGATTTAGCATACATTTGTTCGTTTTCTATATTGAGGGCGCCAATTTTATGTTGAGTTAAGAGTTTAGACACAAAATTTTGAAAATCAATCAAAACTATAATTATAGTTTGTTGTAGAATTATTCTTGTAAGATTACGGCATATACTGTAGGCATTTTAAAGATGATGTGAAATATTCACCATGAATAGTCCACACAGACTTAAGACCATTTAATTTAGTTATAAACTCTGGCCTATAACACAGCACTACTATAAACGGTTTAAACATCAATGAACTTTGCAGTAAAATGTGAAATTTCATTGCGATTTTCAAATTTTTATAGTAGGGTTTCATGTAAAATGTAAATTTTTTATATTATTTTATATTATTCAGTTTTTCACTTAATTACACACATTTGTCTTGCCCACTAATAACCACAAAACCTTAAGTAAATTCTTACCGGTAATTTTTCTTTTCCATGAATTTTTATCAAATGATTGTTCAAATGTCCTTTTGCTGTAAATTCTCTATTACATTCAGAACATTTAAACAAATTTTCACGTGTATGAATGTTTATATGCCGTTTAAAATTTGAGTTGGTTTCGAACTTTTTATCACAGAATTTGCAAGAAAACTGAAAACAAATAGAAAAAAACTTTAAAATTTCTTTAAATGCTTTTCAAATTTGCTAATGGCGTAGTGATGAGAACAATCAATCCAATGAGCAATAAATAATAATCGAAAGGTTTGAAAAACTAAGATAATTAATTAATTACGTGTCGTTAGAAAAGAATTCATACAAAATTTAAGTTTTTTTTTCATACGAACAATTAAATCATTAAATAAAATAATGTTTTACCTGTAGTTTTTCTTGTATATGAATTTTCATATGAGCGACCAAACTTTTTTTCAATGTATATACTTTTTCACAGTGTGCACATTGAAAACACTTTTCGCCTGTATGGATCTTTATATGATGTTCGAGTGCCCTTTTTTCTTGAAACTCCTTATTACAAAATTGGCATGATAACTATATGTAAAATAAACAAAAATACGTTTAATGCATTTAAAAATTAATTTAGGGAGAGTAGCACTTCCTCTACCGCAAAACATTAGTCCAATCGAGTTCATTAAAAATAAGAGTCAATACCTCTCAAAATATATTGTGATAGTAATGGATGTTCTTAGAGTCTTCAAAATTACTTAACAAAAGGCAATACGGATTTTGAAAACAAAAAGAGCGACAAGATTCACTCTCCTTTGTCAAGCAGGTATAATATAAGGCGTTTGATAAATTCAAGACTAGACGGCTAATGATCTAAACTATGCTAAAAAAATTTTATTTTATTAAACCAATGAAATTCTCTTAAATTTAATGACATCATTCAAGTTCACCAATAATATTTGAATTATACTAATCACAAATATTTATACGTCTGGCCTACTGGGATATCAAAAATTATCAATCTAATTTTGAAATAATTAACTGATACCACAGTAGGCCAACGTATAATTCATAAAAATATATAACGAAATGAAAAATGTCAAAAAAATTTCAAAAAGTTGATAAATTCTCATAATTTGTTGAAAAGTTCCTTAAGCAAGCGGTATTGACAATAGTCCTCGGCATACGGCCTCGTGCTTTTATCAATATACTGCTTTCGAAATTTTTGGCAAAAAATTAGTATCATTTCGATATTGACAAGAAAATTAATTATTATTTTTTTGGCAGGCAGTGCAAAAAATAATAAAATATTGGTTTTCCCATCATTATTTTCCATAATTTTATTCCCATTACATAAAAAACGGAAAATAAAAACTACTATTTGAGTATGTTTCTCTTTCAATATGAGTTGGCATCTTTATCACAGAAGATTGATTTAAACACGGTTTATGACTGCGGACAATTTACAGTATTTAAATTTATCGATGGTGTAGTTTTTTTAAGGTCGTTGCTATTGTCTTTTAGCACAGTGTGACGTCAATACGAAGTAAAATTTAGAATGCATTCAGGTGATTTTTACGACATCTCAATATTTTCTTTAGTTTTTAAAAGAAATTGTGGCTATTCTGTTTTTAATACTTTTTCTTGTTGTTTTCTTTTTTCATTTTTTTTCTATTTTCTGTTGGTGATTTTTGTACCATTTTTGAAGTGAAAACTTCTTTAGGTGCGTCGTGCGGTTTTTAATGGGAAAACATTTATATATTCGAGTCATCGTCACGCCAAATAAATATTAAATAGAAAATAAATATTAAAAGAGAGTGAGATAAATTGAACTCATTTGTTATATTCTTATTTCTTATTCTCATTTTCTTGATTCTTGAAATTAATGATAATATATTATCAATAAAATTACTCTTGTTCTTTTGATTCATATTTTGTTTTTTTTTTTGTTATTAAATTTGGTGTTTTTCTCAGTTAATAACAGTGTGGAAGTGTGGTAAAGTAAGTAAATATTTTGTTGTATTTAAACGATAAAAACACAGCTATTTCACAGTTTTAAGTTTTCACTTCTGTCGGCAGTCCTCAAGACTGCCTTCTTTTTTATTTCCTTAAATTTGTGATAATATGTGATTTAATTTTCAACGTTTTGAGTGCATTTCGATTCAAAATTTGTTACCTTAATTATTGTGTAATATTTTTTAAATAGAAGATCCAGTTTTACATGCATAAATATTCTGACAGTTGTCACTTGTTAACTTAGTGGAAAAGTTGATTCTATATTTTTATTTTTAGATGAGCAATTTCACGAAGATTCAACAACGTTTTGACTTGACCCCTTTTAATTTTGATTATTTTTTGTTTATAGATAATCTTTGATAAATAAAAAATACAAGTTCTCTTAGAATTTTTTTTTTCGACCAGGGGTCTTCACAGGGTGCCCCTCAATTTTTGTTATTTTGTGATGTGAGTGCATTTTGACGAGCGATTGTAGAAAAACTACTGAATCGATTTTCATAAATGATATGTCGTTGAATAGGTATTAGAACAAAGTTTTTTAAAATGTACACTGTCAATTTTTTGAAATAATTTTTAACGGTGTAACATAAGAAAAAAATGGTGTAATTGAAAAAAAGATGGCATAGCCTTTTTTTTTTTTTTTTTTTTTTTTAACTTAATTGAAGCTTATTTTATATCTAACAACTTGTGAAAGTTTAGGACTAGCGTCATTTTTTGTTTTAGAGATAAAATTCGTTGTGCATATGACTGTCGGGAATCAGTTTTTTTTGTTCTGAAGGAAAATTATAAAAATGGCGATTTTTAGATTCAGATTTTTTTTTTATGTTAAATATCAAATATTTTATTATTAAATGAACTTTTTAAAAAGCAATTTCAGTCAAGTTCAGCAAAATTTTGCGACATTTTGACTCGACCCTTTTTAATTTGGTTTATTTTTAGTTTACAGATAGCCTTTTATAAATGAAAAATACGGCTTCAAGTAGAATTTTTTTAAATATAGACCAAAATAAACCAAATTAAAAAGGGTCGAGTCAAAATGTCGCAAAATTTTGCTGAACTTGACTGAAATTGCTTTTTAAAAAGTTCATTTAATAATAAAATATTTGATATTTAACATAAAAAAAAAATCTGAATCTAAAAATCGCCATTTTTATAATTTTCCTTCAGAACAAAAAAAACTGATTCCCGACAGTCATATGCACAACTGGTAATCATCACATGAAATCGGCGCCGGCCCAGGGACTATTAGATCGTTAACTGAAATAACGTTTTACCTGTAAATTTCCTCGCATATGGATTTGCATATGAGTTTGTAAATTAGCTTTCCATGTAAATTCTTTTTGACAGTGTGCACATTGATACATATTTTCGCGTGTATGGATATTCACATGATGTTTTAAACTTGCTTCTCCTCTACACTCCTTATTACAAAATTGGCATAGAAGCTACAATTAAAATTTAAAAAATTACAAAAATGTTTGTTGCATTTAAAAATTGCTTTTGTTTGAAAGATGTTGTCGCCGATTTTACCTTACCTTCATTCTTTTAAGTTTATGAGCTCGTTTGTGCAATTGCCAAGATCCTTTTTGAGCAAATTTTTCCATATGTCTTATCATATGACTCTTTAATAGACAGTTGAACTCAAATTTTTTATTACAAATTTCACATTCGTAACGTTTGTCTGATATCTATAAAAAAATAAAAATTATTGTTAGTAGAAGGTTAGGTACTGCTCTTAAATCTAATTTAAGTTATTCAAATTACATTTAAAAGGTTTTTCTAATCAACAACTATAGGGAAAAAATTTAAAAAACTTATGAACAAATTTTAACCAAGACTTCGTGCCGTTGATGCAGGAGGGATCGATATTTTTATCGATTATGATCAATGTTGATCTACGGGTCTGACTACCCTGCGTACTCCAGTCCCTGCCATTGACATATGAGTTAGCGTGAGATATCACATACCACTGGCAATGGCAGGAGATATCATTAGCCAAGATGATATGTTAGGGTGCTGGCGGACGAACTTTAATTAGTTAACGGCAGCACTTCCAGTCTTAGCTGGGCAACGTTCCATAGTGGTACCGCTCGTTAGCTCTTTCGAGGAATCAGACTAACACATAATTTTTATTTTCTGCATATATATTTGTTTTATAATTATCAAGAATTCTCATATAGTTTGTTCATGAATCAAGTTCACATTTTTAAATTATTATAGTTGTTTTTATTATAAATGCAAATGGTTTTTTCATGGTTTTAATTTAAAATAAGTTTAATTTCATCATTGATGCAAGTTAAAAGAAACCTTAAGAACATTTTGTCCATTAATATTATAATAATTTCATGGAAATTCGAATAAAGTGAGTTCAGCCTAGTTGAAAACTTTTGGACATTGTGTTATTGGTTGTTTTTATTCGGAGGAAATTCCGATTCGTGCACATTGTGGAACAATTGCTATTTATTTGGTGTATTTAAAGAGAAGGACATTGGACATCCAAGCGAGAAATACAAGCTATTAAGAAAACATGCAGCAAATTTATAATAGCGCAGTTATATTCAGTTATAGATCATTAGTAAATATATCTTATATACCTGATCTAGAAATTACAACAATATCTACTTACACTTTTAATGCTGATTTCATTATGTTCCAATTTATTTTGTCCAGCAATATAAACAGGAATTATGGTTTCCTCACTCTCGGTTTCATTTATTTCTTTTTTAATTTTACCAATTGATGACTAAAATTGAATTAATATTGTTAGTTTCAATTTATCTATGATTACACAGATATATATACTTCCTGCAAATTGTCCGGTTCTAATTTAATGTTTATTTCATCTCTAATTTCAAATCTTTCCATTTTAATTTATAAATTTAAATATTTTGTGAAACAAATAATTGTCACAAATAACAACTGTAATGAAAACAAACAAAAGTGATAATCAAAAATTGACATACGTGGTTAAAAAATATCCGTGGCTTTAGGAATGGTTTTTTTTTTGAAAAGCAATATCGATAACGATAAGTTTTTGACAAACGCAACCAATTGTTCTAAAATTTAATAATTTAAATACTGTTTAAACGTTAAAATTTTGTGGAAAATGAACCGTCAAATTAATCGATGTTTACAATAAATAAACAACTACATATTATGTAAATAACTTGATCAATAGCATAAATACCAATAATTCTGGACCTGTGGCATTAAGATGATAACCTTGTTGCCGATATTATAAACAAGGACTTTGAGAAAGAAACAAAATTTAACAAATGCAAAGATCACAACAAAAAGTCAATATCATTGAATACCGGCGTGCACTATTAGAATTAAATTGTTCTCTACCTACAGTTCGTCTGCAACAGGACATTTTTAGCAGTTCTCATCCTGGTTCAACGCCTCTAGCAGCCAACTCCATAGGATCTTCTGTACACTTCAATCAGCTCCAGCTACTAAAACTACATTATTCGGACAACGTACTTGGATCATCTCTATTATCAACTCTAGCTATTAAACATATTTGGAAAGACTGACTGTTTTGCTAAACAAAAGTTTAATGAGTAAATATACTTTTGAATTTATTAATCCAATTAAGATTTACTAAAAATTAGATGTACGAATTTTGGTTTAGAACAAATTAATGAATTATTTTGCTGCATCAAAGCCGAGTGACGTCGGCGAGGGGAGTTTGAGAGCTTTTATCAATCGGTTCGCGTCACGAGTAAGTAAAGAGACGTTTTACGTTGTGTAGAAATTATTTAATCAAAATTAATCCCCACCGCACCCCTCTCAAATACAAAGACTTCAGCTTAGCTCCTGACGAAAATATAGCTACAGTTTTTTTTTACAATAGCTAGGCAAATAAAATGCCATGTTTATTCTGTAGTCTAGCTTTCGGAATGATCTTATGCATGGTACTGCGAAGTTGATCAAAGATCGTGTCATCACTTGACAACTGTGAAAGAGGATTTTTTAATCACCGAGAACTTTTGGTCTATGTTCGTAGAGGAGTTTGGTGATAAACTTTTGAGATGTTCTTGGATAGTTCCTTAATACCAATAATAGATATTTCCAAGCTCCATTTTGGGCTGTTACGTCTTGTCATTAGTGCTTTTAGAAATTTGTGAATATCCAAAAGACCTTTTAAGGAGATACCAGCTATAAGCACATCCGCGTAAGGACGACTATCTGATTCTTCCTCAGTCAAGCAAGAAGATGCCACAGTTTTACGAATGTTGTGCTTCAGACGAAAATATTTAAAATTGCGTTGACGGAAACGAGATGATATCGGTATAGGAGCAGTTTTATCGTCAGAGGATTCAATATTTTTAATTATAATCAACACATCGGACAGAGCTATCGGCGGGTTCGTTATTTAAATTGACGAAAGTCCGGATCCGTGTTGAATGCTGAAAGGAGCCGTCGTTGTAGTTCTCGTGGGAGAATGTAAATGGTGTCGAAGGTGCATCCCAGGTATCACCACCCTCTTTAAGTCTCTCTGGCATTTCGCGCAGTACTCGATGTTCAATTCGAAAAAATGACCTAACGTCCTACAATTCCAACAACGATCTTTTTCAAGCAAGTGTCTCGGAACAGACAACGGTGGTGGTAAACGGTTTCGAAAGTTTGTTATAAAAGCAGAAACATTCTCTCATTTCTGTGTTTGTTGCGTTTTGATGCAAGTATGGTGTAAAAGACGAATTATTATCCATTTCATTCACGGATCGAAAATTTAGGCGTGGATGAATATTTGGATCAGATGAATTCGAACGTGAAGCGTACGTAAAACTTGAGTTACGTTCTGGATCATAATTATTTTGCCGTCAGGCATTTTCAATTAAATCGCATTCATCAAAAACTTCCGCAACTGAAAAAAATCTTCTACCTTCTAGTTTTTCCTTTAGTCCGGGTTGCATGTTCCCATGCAAAATAAGCATGAACTCAAAGTCACTCAAATGTGCTGATAAAGCAAGAGTTAATTCTGCTAGCGCACTATAAAAATCATGGAAATTTTCATTCGGTTTTTGTTTTTTTTTCTACCACCCCAGGTTTAGCGGACATCAAAGTGATTTCTTTCATCCTTGAATTGTCTTTGATCCAAGACGTCGGACGGTTGGTTTCTTTTTATGACCAAAACCAATTTAATGATTTACCTTTCAGTAGGTATTGAATGTCATTCATCAAAACATACAACGGAACATTGTATGACGAGGCGTTAGTTTCGACTCAATACAAGAAACGCTTGATGTTGAGTCCTTCTCTTGACCAATCAAAGAATAGATTCCATTTATGAATTAGAGGAAAAGATTTATGGGTGCCACCTGGAAGGCGCGTGTCATGATTCACTCTAAGATCGCATTCAGGAGTACGTTGATGGAGACTTGATGCTACTGGCTTCATCTTACTCGCCAAGGTTTCATTGGATGAAACATCAATGTTTGGTGCTTAATGCTGATGTTGGGTTTGTTGATACTAAAAGTAGACCTGAAAGCACGGTATTTTAGAAAAGTTGGCCACATTTGGAGATGACCAATTGCAGTAGATCCGATTTGATAGCATTTGGTGTATGAGATGTCATAGGATTCTGAATGTTTGTTACTACAGTTGCTATATTTCCTAGTGATGAGGATGGATTCACTTTAATAGAAGCGGAAAGAAAGGAGGTTGTCGAACTAGACGTTATGAAGCTACTTGGAAATTTGACTGAGTTAATCGAACATTGAGGAAGTGGTTGTTGTTTGGAAGGAACACTTTGTGGAGCACTAGCAAAAGATTTCCCACCGTTCTCAGATATATTTTGTTCTTGAAGGTGCATTGTGCTACTAACTGTAGGTAATAAAAGAATAATGAACAGTAAAATGATTAAATGTTAATGAGGATTTTTAATAAAACAAATCAAAGGTGAGAAATCAAAAACAAAAGTAATCAATATTAAAGCATCTGTTGATGGATATGATTTTGTAATTTGAAGTTCTAATTCTGTTTTTTAAGCAGTTTTATGTTTGTGTTGAAGTCGTTAGTCTCGAATATGGCCGTTTCATTATCGGATACATGAAATAATGTATCTGCGATTGTATTATCGTCGGATGATTCGATTTTAACTTAATATAAATTTAACAATTTTCTTCCATATTATATTTCGTTATATTTTCGCTATCGTTTGTATAACTTTAAACAATATCATGTTCACGGCGATTCTCCATGCACCAATGCGATCTAATTAAATTTTAAATCGATTTAATCCAACGCGGAACGAATTAAACTAAAGCACAGTCGAACTTCGATTATCCGGAAGCGTTTGGGAATCGATCATTCTGGTTAATCGAATTTTCCCGATTGTCGATTTCCGATTTCTCGATGTAATTTATAAAAAATTCGATTTTTTGCAATAATTCATTTATTATAAGTGGTTTAATTCAAGATTTTGTTAAAAACAATATAGGTTTTGATAAAAATATGTATTCTTTATCATAAAAATAAAAATTATTAATAGCATTAAAGTTTTAATTCATTAGTTTGATGTTTTTTGTAAATTTATGTTTTCGTCATTTAATGAAGCGAACGTGGAAGATTCTTTAACTCCATCTACCAAAGTTATCTATTGCGCTTGCTGTTTTAACAATTATTGGTATAAATTATTATTTATACCACTCTCAGTGCCACTTTCATCGTCGTTGGTATCTTCAGGCCAAATATTTTTCCAACTGTTTTGTAGAACTGCTGTTGGGATTTCTACCATAGCAGGGCTTATTGCGTATATGAAATCTTTTATTGTGAACCCTTTGATCATATTTGAAATGTCACCGATCGATTCTTGTGCTACTAAAGTTTTATGTTGCCTATGCCTATAATGACATTTCAAACTTCGAATAACTCCTTGATCCATCGGCTGAATCAGTGAAGTACAATTTGGTGGAAGATAGTTAACGGATATATTACCAATGGATAATTCTTCCACCGGTGGATGTGCTGGGCAATTATCTAACAGCAAAATAATCTTACTGTTAGAAGGCGGCTTCTTAATTTTAGTCAGATGACCTTTGACTTCGTTAATAAAGTGATTTTTAACCAGTACATCATTAGTTCTTGAGTAATTCATGCACTCTTGTTTGAAGTAAATATAAGTGGAAGAAGTGATATATTTTTTTTTAAGGCCCTTGGTTTTTTGTGCTTCCCTATTACAAAAAGATTGCACTTGTGAGTACCTGCGGCATTTACGCAAACAAGTACTGTCAATCGTTCCTTAAAATCTTTAATACCCAGAGGTTGCGGTTCATTGTGACATACTAAAGTTTTTCGTGGTATACTACGCCAAGATATACCAGTTTCATTCGCGTTGTATATTTCCTTTGGACTAAGATTTTCATTTTGTATTTTTGTATTTACTAACGTAAAGTGTGGCCAATAGT
>OY856188.1:19048732-19057751 GCA_963693315.1 Diogma glabrata | reverse complement strand
ATCATGGCGCAGTGAGTGGAAATTAATAAATTTTAAAGAACCACGTATTCCATTTAAATACAATGGTTTTGTGAATTAGTGATAAGATACAACAAAAATTAAGTGGAAATTAATAATTTCAATTAAATACATTGAAATACAATGGAAAATCTTAAACGACCTTCAAGTTTGTGCCTTACAGGCAATTTACATGAAAATTGGAGAAGATTCGAAACAAATTTTGATATTTATTTAACTGCAAATAAAGGGCATTTGGAAGAACCAGAAATTCAGGTGGCGCAACTACTAAATATAGCAGGTGAGGAGGCGATTGAACTCTATTTAATACATTCAATATGCCAGCGGCCGATGCAAAAGATATTAAGAAGGTTAAAAAGAAATTTGAGACGTATTGCAATCCTCGCAAAAATATTATTTACGAACGGTATCTGTTTTACACTCGTTCGCAACGTGAAGATGAACCATTTGATAATTTTTTAATGGATATTACCATGTTGGTGAAAAGTTGTGATTTTGGCACATCAGCTGATTCAATGTTACGAGATCGAATTGTACTTGGTGTTGCGGATGCTGATATTCAATCAAGGCTGTTGAAAATCGATGATTTGGACCTAAATAAAGCAACAGAAACATGTCGTATTGCGGAAATAACGGCTAGCCAAACAAAACAATTACAAAGGAAAGCACATGTAGACGACCTGACCTTCACTCAAAGAGCTGTTTCAAATCAGAGTGGGAACAATGTACATGCCGTTCATACAAATTCAAGTTTCAACAGAAATAAATCAAATGATAGGTTTAAGTATTCAAATAATATAAATAATAAACAAATTTCACAATCCAATTTTTATAATTCTAGCAGTAATTCGAAGTTCAGTGGAAATAATTCTTTAAAGTTTCAATGTAAAAACTGTTCATACATTCATGATTACGGTAAATGCCCTGCATACGGGAAAACTTGCAATTTTTGTCAAAAGTTGAATCATTTCGCCAATGTTTGTGGTAAACGATTGAAATACAAAAATACACATGAAATAACTACACATACACAAGATGATGAGAATATTCAGATTAATTCATTGGTTATAGATGAAATTTCTATTGATTCACTAGGCAATCAAAAAGTGAAAGCATGGTATGAAAAGGTAAGAATTCAAAATGTTGAAATTAACTTTAAATTAGATCCCGGTGCCGATGTCAATATTTTACCGTTAGCTAATTTTAAACAATGTGGTCAAATGCATCAGATAAAAAAAGATATTTTATTTGAAAATCTAAAATCATTCGGTGGTTTCAAATTAGATTGTCTTGGGAAAGTTTCTCTTAAAGTCGAATGTCGGTCTAAAAAATATTATTTAGATTTTCTCATAGTGACGAATCCTGAAACAAAACCGTTACTTGGTATTGATGCATGTACTGATATGGAGTTAGTTGCTCGTATACATTCAGTAGAAAGCGATCTTAAGGAAAAATTTATTCAGTCCAATTATGACGTTTTTCACGGTCTAGGGCATTTTCCTGACAAATGCTCATTACAGATTAAAGATAACGCAATTCCTGTATCAAAACCTCCAAGAAGAATCCCACTTAGTATTCGCGATAAAGTTCAACAAAAATTAAATGAGATGGAACAATTTCAAATAATTTCAAAAAGTGATGAACCAACTGAATGGACACATAACTTAGTGATAGTTGAAAAACCAGACCATTCTTTACGAATCTGTCTTGATCCAAGAGAATTGAATTTAAATTTAAAACAGGAACATTTTCTTATTCCTACTCTTGATGATTTCACATTACATTTGAAAAATATGAAATACTTTTCAGTTGTTGATCTAAAAGAAGGATTTTGGCAGGTACAGCTTGACGATCGTTCGAAAAAATTGACAACATTCAGTACGCCTTTTGGATGTTACCATTTTAATGTTCTCCCTTTTGGTCTCAATGTCTCCCCTGAAACTTTTCAAAAATTAAATTACAAATACTTTGGAGAACTGGCAGGCTGTTTTGTCTATATCGATGATTTGTTCGTCGGAGGGGATACAATTGAGGAGCATGATAGAAATCTAGCAAACGTTATTCGTCGTGCACGAGAAATTAACATTAAATTTAATCCAAACAAATTCCAATATCGAGTTGAGAGAGTAAAATATTTGGGTTTTATATTCTCACAACATGGAGTTGAAGTAGATACAGATCGAGTTAAAGCAATTCAAAATATACAAAATCCAACAAATCGCAAGGAACTCGAAAAAATTCTTGGTACTCTTAATTATTTAAGAAACTTCATTCCACATTATTCGGAGCTGAACTCTCCTCTAAGGGCCCTTCTTAAAAAAGATATTATATTTCAGTGGACCTCTTTCCACACAGAAGTTTTAAACAAAATTAAAAATGCAATCAGTGAAGCTACTTGCCTTCAAAATTTTTCACCGGATTTACCGATTACGATTCAAACTGATGCATCCAAAAACGGACTAGGTTGTTGTTTGATGCAAGGAAGCAAGCCAGTTTGTTTTGCTTCCAAAAGTCTTTCTGAGTCAGAATGCCAATATGCGCAAATTGAAAAGGAATTACTGGCCATAGTTTATGGATGCAAAAAGTTTCACAATTTTATTTATGGTCGTAAAACAATCATAAATACGGATCACAAGCCTTTGGTGTCCATAATGACCAAGCTTGTATCTGAAATTAACTCCAACCGTTTACAACGGATGCGACTCAAACTTTTAAAATATGATTTAGAAGTAATATATGTTCCTGGACGTGAATTGCATATAGCAGATATTCTCTCTCGAAATTCTATTAATGATGATACTATAGATACTGATAGTTCAATAAACGATGTAGTACATTCCATTAATATTTCTGAAAACAAATTAGAAATTTTTAGGAAAGAAACCGACAACGACGAAGTTCTCCAAACCATAAAAAAGTATTATTTAAATGGTTGGCCAACTGAGAAAAGTAAGGTCCCAGATTCCGTAAAAAATCTTTGGAACATAAAACATAATTTTTTTTATGAGAATGGACTAGTCTTCTTTGAAGATCGTGTGTTTGTTCCAAAAAGCCTCCAGAAAGAAATGTTAGATATTCTTCATGAACCTCATTTCGGTATAACCAAAACAAAATTACATGCAAAAACACTTTTGTACTGGCCAAACATGAATACTGACATAGAAGACATTATTTTTCGATGTCGTATCTGCGAAAAATTGCAACCTGCAAATAAACCTCACTCATTGATTCCACATTCAATTCCAAAACTACCGTTTGAGAAAGTTGGGTGTGATCTTTTGGAATATGCTGGAGAATATTATCTAGCTCTAATGGATTACCATTCCAAGTGGTTAGAATTGAAGTCTATAAATTCATGGAATTCCTAAATTTATCGTCTGTGATAATCAACCTTTTAACTCATTCAAAATGAGATCATTTGCAAATTCATGGAATTTTGAGTTCATATACTCTAGTCCTCTTCATGCTCAATCTAATGGACTCTCTGAAAAAGCAGTCCATATTGCAAAAACAATTTTAAAGAAGATGAGAGAGGAAAATAAAGATATATTTTATACTTTATTAGAGTATCGGAATAGTCCAGTTGCAAATTTAGGCAACTCTCCTTCGCAGATTTTAATGAGTAGAAATTTACGTGCAAAACTTCCTATTCATACTGATTTATTAAAACCAAAAATAGTAGATGTATATGATAAGCTTACATATAATCAAGAAAAACAAAAGTTTTATCACGATCGATTTTCTAACAGAAAAGAAATTGAATTCAACCCGGGTGATAATATTGTATATTTAAAAGATAAAGCTTGGGAGCCTGCTGTTATAGTCGAACCTCACAGGGCACCCAGATCGTACTTAATTCGAAATGAATTGAATAATACCTTATGTCGTAACACATTGCATTTGAGACGATCTATGAATTCTCCGCATTTTAGAACCACTGATGATTCTGAATATTCTAGGCACACACTAAACACTAATGAAAATATTAATCAAACGCAACGTTCACCAGAAAACATTGAATTACCGAATGCGCAATTACCTTACACAACCAGATTTGGAAGATTGATTAAAGCTCCAAATTACTATAAAGCATAAAATACATTTGAACTTTAAATTGTTATAATATTGAATTTCTTTCAGAAGGAGATGATGTATATTCGCAATTGTGAATTACTCATTATAATTAAAATATATTTGTCTCTTTCAGTTAAATTATATTAATAAATTACTTTGTATTTTGTTGTAACTGGTTTAGAAATTTACATTATAATTAGCTGTAAAACATTATGTAGATTATCATTAATATTTGATACTCAGTCGTAACAACATTAGTCATTACACGGAATTAATATTGAAATAAAATTATAGTTTGTTTACTTCTAATATTATAAGTGTTTCATTATTTAATATTATAATAAGTGATATAAAAAATAAATTTCATACGAACCATTAAATCGTCAACTGAAATAAAGTTATACCTGTAATTTTCCTCGTGTATGAATGTTCATATGATTTGTAAGCCCACTTTTAGTTGTCAACTTAGTATCACAAAATTTACAAGCAAACTGAAACAAAAAGACAAACAAGTTTTAAATTTCTCTGAATCGCTATTAAGTAGTAACTGTCCACCTATAAGCCGAGACTCTTGTCCACTATTACATACCATAAACCCATTGGCATTTGTGTTCTAATTCCCTTTTCGGAATTCAAAATGTTTTATTTAGTGATAATGTTTTGTCGGACACCAACAACACCAATAGAAATCCTCTGTTTACCTCTATTGCACCTACACATCAGATCTGCAGCATCACCAGGCTCACAAACTACAGCTCGTCCAAATATTTAAACCTGGCAACCTAACAATCCTTTCGGAATTGCAAAATGAAGTAATGAGCAATCACATTTTGGAGTGTATGCTACATTCTACATACTATCTAGACATTATTGTCAAAATAGGAGCCAAGGAAGACATTGAGAGCTACTTACAATCACTACCATCTAAATATCTGATTACGAATGGCTCCCGAACCAATAAAGTCACCGGTGCAGGGGGGTTTGGCTCCAGGTCTGGATTTGACGCGCTGCAATTCAAAGCTAGTATGGGAATGCTACCCAAATCTATAAACAATTGCAGAAACCAACTGCGTAACACTTGTGTGGGTACCTGGTCACACAGGGGTACACTGGAATGTAGTAACAGATTCGCTACCGAAGAATGGAGCCTCTACAAAATTCAATGGTTCAAAGCCGTGCTTTAGACTGACCAAGAAATCGCTCAAATGAGTTATCCAAAGCTTTTTTTTTTTCAAAGTTAGGAATGTTTGGTGTTAATTATAAATTTTCTTGGTGTTAATTCTAAATTTTATAAATTTTTTTTGGCAAATTAACGTTTCTAAATATCCGGAAATACAATGCAAACAAGGATAAGGATTGTAAATTAACATTCTCGGCCTTACTAACGTTGGGTTCAAAATTATCAGTGAATGCCCACGCAGATATAGAATCTAAAGATTCGAGACTCAAAAATCACGCTGAAAGGCTACAGTTCCACACTTTGTTATTTAAACCGCAAAAAGATTGACTGCTACAGCAGCTCTGGTATAATGCAAGAAGTTTGACGGTTCAGGCAAAACCGATTGGAAATCCTGAGAAGTACGTTCATCCATAATGTATGTACTTGTAAAAAATTGTTAAATCAGCAACATTTTTTCTATGTTGCAAGGAATCAAGTTCATTAGTAAGATTACAGTCGCCATCACTGTTCACTACAGACCCTAGTTATTTAAAGCTGAAACAGGTTGTTGTTGTTGTAGCGACAGTTTTGGTGCTAATCCTCCGGCTCCATGTCCAAGTTCAGGAACTCTGCTACTGCCTTTGGGCGGTACCACAAATCTTCCTTCGTCAAGTTGGTTACATTTTCAGGACAATTAAATAGGTGGTCTACATCGTGTGGCGTGTCCTCACATGCGGGACACTTTTCAATAATTTCAGAATTAATTTTACTCATGTAGTTGTTTAGGATGCGTGACCAACCGGATCTAAGTTGAGCTAGGATGGATCTAGTGCTACGGGGCTGAAACAGGTCGGTAATACTTATTTTCCTAGCATAATGTCAGGTCTTGAAATTAGTTTTTCTGATAGATGGGTAAAATATTTATGTAGCGTATCGATGTCATCTAATGAAATGGAATGTTTAAAATTGTCTTGACCTTTTGAAGCAGAATTACTATTTGAATTAATGTTGTTTGAATTTTGACGATAGAGTTGATCTCGTTTCGGATAACATATTGAATTTGTTTATAAAATATTCACAATAACTATTCACCAAATATCCTTTAATTGCAGACACACAAAACGTTAAGAAAGTTCTTACCTGTAATCTTTCTGTTGAATGAGTTTTTAAATGGCTGTTCAAACCTGCTCTTTCCGTAAATTCTCTATTACATTCAGAACATTTAAACAACCTTTCACGTGTATGGGTGTTGATATGTAGTCTAAGTCCACTTTTGGTTGCTAACTTCTTATCACATAATTTACAAGAAAACTGAAAATAAAAGAAAAAAACTTTAAATGGTTTTTCAAATTTGCTACTGGTAAGTGATGAGAATTGGATTGAGCAATAAATAATAATCGATAATTATTTGAAACGATGTTATTTAAGAAGTTTTACCTGTAATTTTCGTGTTTGAATTGTATGAATTTTCATATGAGATATCAAATTAGTTTGCCATGTAAATTTTTTTTGACAGTGTGAACATTGAAACAAGTTTTCGCGTGTATGGATGTTGATATGTCGCTTGAATTCGCTTTTATGTACAAACTCCTTATTACAAAATTCGCATGAGAACTATAAGTAAAATTAAAAAAAAATTAAAAATCACGTTTAAAGCATTTACAAATCAAAATTTGGTTTGAAAGACGTTGTAGTCGATTTAAACTTACCCTTTTTCGTTCCGGGTCATGAGTTCGTTTGTGCAATTGCAAACTTCTTTTTCGCATAAATTTTTTACTACATTCTGAACATTCATATGGTTTCTCATCCCCATGACTTTCCATATGATTGTCTAACAGAGTTTTAAACTCATACTTTTTATTACAAATTTTACATTCGTAACCTTTATCTGATGCCTTAAAAAAAAATAAAAATTATTGTTAGTAATGTGTATTGCTCTTAAATCTGATTTAACGTTTCGCTATTTGTTCATCACACATACTATTGAAATATTGAAAACTCGGTCTTTGATCTGGAAACATTCAATCGCTGTGTTTTGGTGGAATTAAAATGGGATGGAATTTTGGTGGAACCAAGTCGCGACTTTTTGTAAGTCCTCGTTTACATTTGTGCCAGCGCCTCCAGGTGTGCTTTTTTCGTTCATGCATTTTACCCTTTGAAAATAGAGGAACGAATAACTTGTGCAGTGTACTATCATCTGCAATTTATTTGGTTACTGATGATTTTTAAATTTCAACAGTTTGTTGATATAAATTAAAAATAGAGTTGGGTATAAAACTGAGCGACACCAGCATAGCATTAATTTAGACTCAGAAGAAAACCCATCTATGGATACCGAAATGTATTGGTCAGTGAGAAAATTTTCAATCAGCTCAACGACTGCGGAAAAAATAAATGTTGCTTTGACACAACGTTAGTTTGGAAAGAAACAAACGATATGCTCGTACAAACTACAAACGTTGTCTTTTATAATTATATTTCCTTTCAAATTGTAAAAAGAAAAAATATGTTTAAATAATATTTGATACATCTACATCATCTCACAGATGCAAACATTAGCTTTTTCTCATTTTTGACTGACATTCTGAGTATTTCTGATAGATTAACAATTTTCTATTCTTATTTTTTAAAATAAAATAAAAGTGGGTAAAATAAAGGCAAACAGTATAGAAAGGGAACAAAAGTTTGTAGTATCTTGTAACTTCTTGTAAGAGATTAATATTTAGTAATATTCACAGATTTTTCATACATTTGTTCCTTTTCTATATTGAGTGCGCCAATTTTTTGTTGGGTTTAGACACAAAATTAATTTTAAATTCAATAAAAAAAAAATTATAGTGTTTGTTGTAGAATTATTCTTGTAAGATTACGACATTTACTGTATGCATTCTAAAGATGCTGTGATATATTCACGATATACAGACATAAGACCATGTAATTTAGTCATAAACTCTGGCCTATAAACACCACTATAAAATGTTTAAACATCAATGAACTTTCAAATTTTATTGCAATTAGATAACTACTATAAAGTATTGGTTCAGGATAATATTAAAAAATACGATAAAAAATTTCATGTTTTTGTAGGCGCTAAATAAAAATTTTATATATTATATTTTATATGTTGTCATGTTGTCATCAATTCTGATGTTCAAATTTTAATAGTAGGGTTTCAGGTCCCATGTAACTTTTTTATATATAGTTTTTCACTTAATTACAAACATTTGTCTTGCCCACTACTAACGAGAAAATCTTAAATAAATTCTTACCGGTAATATTTCTTTTCCATGAATTTTTATTAAATGCTTGTTCAAACTTCCTTTTTGTGTATATTCTCTATCACATTCAGAACATTTAAACAAATTTTCACGTGTATGAATCTTTATATGTCGTTTAAGTCCTCTTTTATCTGCTAACTTCTTATCACATAATTTACAAGAAAACTGAAAACAAATAGAATAAAACGTTATGAGAACAATCCAATGATAGTGCGGTATAGTCCCAAATTTCATTTGATGATTGCCACATAGTTTATACTTCGTGAGGCGCCTGTTCTTGACCAGTCCGAAAACTTTTGTTCTGCCATTTTCCACGATTAGGCAGCTTTTTCGTACGGCAAGCTCCGAAAAATGCCGATCGCCCGCGATCTTGTAAATTTGCTACCACAATTGTTTTTTTAACTATGGAGGGTGGAAATTTGTTTTAAAACACGAGGGTAACCTTTTCCGACAAAAATGTGTATGCTATTGTCGAGTCCGAAAATTGACA